>RJWM01010728.1:0-62367 GCA_004363535.1 Dasyprocta punctata
GATAGTTTCAAGCCACCTTGTTTTTAAGTAACTGTGGACTTCAGGGGAAAATAACCAAGATAAATGCAGGCATAGAGTTCAAGCAACAATGTAAAGAATCTTTGTGTTTCCGGAGCATATATTCAGTCAGAAGAACGTAGGGAGTGGGTGGAAAGAACATTAAAGAATTTTCCAATCTTTTCAGAACTTTGGAATTAAATAGTGTATTCTCTTCAGCATGGGTTTACTCTTCTGATCCGTAATTTTCACCTTGAAGAAGTAAAAATATTTCCTGGGTTGAAGTTAGACTACATTTTTCATTTGTCAACAGGAAAAAACATTGTATGTATTTTTGACAAATGAAAGGGAAATATTCCTTTCAAGGAAGTCATATTCTAAAAAACTATTGATTAGCCTTTTCAAATACATTTATTTAGGGCGAACAAAGCCTTTATCCTCTGGTTCAAAAATTCTGTATCAGAGATTGTGTTCCATATCTGGAGACTTTTACAAAGATTGACAGTAGGCAGAAGAATTGCACTTCTTGGATACAGCAGTATCAGTGCTAATGCTGAAGAAAATACAAAGATCATAGAGTTCATTCTTAATTTCATGGAATTAATATAATATATTTTCAAATATTTTATTAGCATTTGTGTGCCTTTAAAATATAAAGTATCTCCTATTTTGAGAGGGTCACCTGCAGTCTCTATATTCTGTCTTAGAAACATTTTCCCAAGCATCATATATTGCATGGCAGCTCAATTTTCTGAGTCAGGTAGATTTCCATTTTCATATAGCATTTATGGTCTCACTCTTGGGTGTTTGGACAAGGATTTACATGTGCAGTGCTTCCTCATCAGTCCTGCTAGTCTAGATTTTAGTCATTTGCTGATATTCTATCATAAGTGCTGATTTTCTATTATAAGTCCTAGGGAATATAAATGTGTTGAAATACCAAAATGAACTAACTAAGACTGCAGAGTTATGGTTAAAAAATATGTGAAGAGAATCCAGTTCATTTCAATACCTACAAAATGACTCTGTGTTAATAGTATTTGTTTTTATTAAATAACAGTAAATACGTATTCTTAAATGTACTTCTTTTTTCTCTTACTATTCCCGTTTGTTACAATTCCTTCATGTACAAGACACTTACATGGTGATTTGATTGACTGCTTCCTTTTCTATGATTTATTACCCTATTCAGGTGATAGGTCATGTTTATGTTAGTGAATCTGGAGTCTAGAGCACAGCACCATACCCTATTGATTATTATTGTGGGAACAACAATGGGGATGTTAAGGATAGAGTGCTTAGACTCCTTGTGATTGGTTTTTAGGTTCCAAAGAGCAGCACTCAGTTAGATACTTTGAGTGAAAGAGGATGATAGGAAGTACCACTGGGTTCCTACGAATTACTCCCTTTCCTGAAGCTCTTCATCTGAGATAGAGACCAACAGGTCACGTTTTTGTCTGAGGCTTGCTCGTAAGTGAGAGCGAAGCTTTCATCTTCGCATGGACTGGTGTGCTTCTTCCTCCTGCCTTTATGCCTGAAAGGCCTGCCTGAATCACCATTCTGTGGATACCCACTAACTTTTGGGGGCTGCACTGGGTGTCACACCAACAGGTAAAATATTTACCATGATTACACTGCTGAGTGTTCTAGGGCTTTCCTAATGTAACATAAAATAGAAATGTGAGTAATGTCACTGAAAAATGCGTGAGAAACTGTTTATTCTTGCACAACACAGCAACATGTATGGCCAAAGTGGTTATAAATAGCATCAAATTCTAATTAATTGAGAAGGGGAGGACTCCAACGTTATTTGTTCCCCAGTCTCTGAATGTTTTATCTTAGGACAGTTGTTTATTTCTCCAACACAATTGATTAGCAACACTTAAAGTAGTCCTGGGATGGAAAGAAGGACCCTTTGGTGTAACGATGGATGTAGACACCGCTGACCCGGGAGCTGTCAGGAAAGTTATTACTTACAGCTGTCAAGAGCTGCTATTGTTCCATTATTGCATGAAGGCCGTTGGTAGTGGCCCAAAATAAGCACTGACTGAAAACTAATGATGGTCTGTTACACAGCCTGAACAGTTTATTATAAGGAAACTTATTTCGTTTAACTGCCACAGGAATTTTCCTCAAGAAATGTAACCTGTACATTTAATGCCCAACAAAATACCCTAAAATTTGCAGCTTAGAATTACTGATGATTTCATTATAATTTGCATGTTAATCAATGTATTATTTACTATACATAACAATATTTAATCAAATGCATAGTTTATGACATCATGCAATCTTTTTTCAACAAATACATCCATTATGTCTTATATGATTTGTTCTCCATTAATACATCAGTTTTTAATATGGAGAGCTAAAGCAAGGTTTCTCTTATTATGCACAAGAAAAAAAATCCCTCCAAATTAGAAGCAAAAATGTGATAATTAGATTCTCTGAAATGAGACCCGTAGTTGCTCAATGAGTTTTATGAGCAATTATTGCTAATTATAAAATCTCTGACCTTCAGTGAGAATGCACTATCTCTTGCTTCTCAACTCTACACAATCACACGGTCGCGGAATCCCAAAATTTTAATCTTTCAGTTCTCTCCATGGACCCTCCCCATGGTGGGGAGGGTGGGGTAATTGTCTCATGTGGTGACCAATATCTAGCACATGTTCTTTGAAGTAGTATTTTTTGTCACAAATCAGAGAGTAATTGAAGTTGACATCAATTTCCAGCTGTGATAACATAATGTCGAAGTTTGAAAATAAATCCCATTAGCAACTGAAAAAGTGAAGAAAAATAAACCTGCAAAGGAAAATTGTACTCAAAAATGCAGAAAATCAAGATACATTATTTCTTGATTATTGTGAAATGTAAGGCCTAGGAAAATAGCTTTGGTAGTTATCTCAACTTTCTTGGCCTCTCACTTTTACAAGGTAACCCATAATTTTCTTCAATGATGATGATGAAGAGGTTAGAGATGAAAGTGTTAGGACCATTTCAATCAGGGAATCATGAGTATGTGTTGTTAAAATGTTAGTTTTTCCTTTTCTTCAAAATGGCAATGTATCTGAATAATCATTAAGAAACCTGCAGAATATTAATCACATCTGATAATGTTCAAGAAAGTCTCAGTTGCACAATGACCTTACCCAACAAGAGGTGTGGCCTTGCCAAAATGTGGCTGTCCCCGCCCACTGTCTCCATGAATCAACAGACACAAACCAAAGTGCCATGAGTGCCTGAGGCTTTGGGCAACATCTAGATGCGAACCATAAAAATCATTACATCTAAATATCTATAAATAGACTCCAGTTAAGTGTAGTATCCGTTAGATACAATGTGCCATTAGAGGTAATGAATGGGCTATTGTTGATATGAAGAAATCCCCCAGGCCTTTCCATTTAAAAATGAACAGTGAAAGACTGCCAAATTTCTCTCAGGGTTTTGTTCTTTTAAACGGTGGGTAAAATCTCGTAATACAACACCACCCATGAAATTCCTGGTCATGGCGGAGTTTGGGATCCAGGACCTGACATCACTGTGACACAATTCTGTGATTGCAGCTGGGCTGCAAGAAACTCAAAGAGAAGGTATCATGCCTACTCATGGGGTGCTTTCTGCCTGTCCTTGTAATTTCATCAGCTAAATGTCACTGCAATCTCAAAATGGTAGGCGAATTTAGTGTCCCTGGCAGGTCAGGGATGAGGGAGGAGTACTTTGCTCTGCTTGGCATGTGTTCCGTCTCTGACACTCCTGGGATTCTCTGCCTCTCCCTCTTCTTCCTTGTGCCTCTCCTCCCCATGTGCGCATCTACACTTACACCGGTCTGTCTCCACTGGGAGTGGATGCTGGGCAGTTTCTGGGACATTTCTGGTTCTCATGCCTTGGAGAGAGGGTTACTAGTTGGGACCATCCAGATGTGCTAGTCAGTCTTCAACATCGCACAGGCCAGGTGCATGAGATAAAGAACCATCTGTCATAAGAAGTCAAAACGCTAAGGCTGAGACCTCTGCTTAGCCACACTGTGATGACCCGGGTCCTTACTCTACCTGCATTTATCTGCACCATTTCCCTTCTTGAGAACTCCAGTGATAGAGGAGCTAGGAGAAGCCGAGGCTGGCTACTCCCTAGAGGCTGGGTCAAGGTGGTCAGGCAGGTGCTGCAAAGATGCTTGGTCATCTTTGGGACCAGAAATGAGGGAGGATCCAAGATCTCATGAGTGGTGAAGTGGTCTTTCCTGTCTTAGGCATAATCAGATTTCACCTGGAATCATTTTTGCAGTCTGGTTTCAAAAGAAAATATCATTATTTTGTTCTTGGTTTCTGTGAAAAGAAACAAAGTGTCAAGAAGTCAGTAAGATATCAATTGACTTACTCTTTTTCAGGGTTGTGGATCTGTAAAAACAGTTCATTAAAAAACAAAAATGAAGATCTAGACAGGAAAATCTGCCATGACCTTTCCAATTTGACTCTGTCTTAAAAACCCCATGAATGCAATTTAGTAAATTGAATAAACACTTGAAATAAATAATTTGGAGGACAAAAAAGGCTATTGAAATAGCTGAGAAACTACCCACATTAATAATCAGTAAAGAGGTATAAATAGCCTTATTTGCTCCAGAGTCCATGCCCAGAAATAGCTTTATGTGTTTGACCAGATCATCCTGTAATTTTGGGTTTCATTGGGGTACATTTACAGTGCTGATCACATTTGCTGTGGGGCATTGGAACACAGACAAAACAGCCTTCATTCTCTTCGCTCCTCAGTCTCTGGGTCCCTTTTCCTTCCGCAAAAGATCGAGCTCCTGTTCCCTGTTGTCTGTCTTCTGTTTTGCTCTTAATCTGTATTTTTGGCTTAGTGATTTGTTTTTAAGTTTAAGATTTACCTCTTCTCAGATTTTCATTGTTTGAATGGCAGATTCTATTGCTGATTTATCCTTGTGTTACCTGCCATCGCTAAGTGTTTATAACACCTCAGATGGATTGTAATTGAGTAAATATATAGCTGTATAGAAAGTAATTCTAAAAGGGATAAATTCTATATTCAGAAAGATATTTTAATTCACAAAACTTAAAACTAAATATGATATTTAGTATATGAAACAATTCCTTGTTTTTCCTTAATAAATACACTTCACAATTTCTTGGCATAGAAGTTTAACAGATGTTGTTTCTGAATGTATTAAAATTTATCAAAAAGGAAAATAATAAGCTGTATCTTCTTCTAGCTTATGTGTCTCCTTGTCAGAACCAGAAGTACTAACAAGGAAAAATCAGGACTCTGCTCACAGCTCTGGGCGTGAGGCATCAGGGAATAGTCCATCAGATCTTTGGGGCAACCTTGGTCACTTCCATCCACAGACCTGAGTCCTGGCTGCCCTGTCCCTGCCCAGTGGGCACTGACTAGTAGGCTTTCTTGGCTCCATGTCCCAGTCCGGTCTGTCTCTTCCTTACCACCACCTTCAAGTCAGACTGTTTTCTGTCTGAATCTTATTTCCAGCCTGACTTCCCAAGCTCAAAGGCTGTATTGATGTCACACTGAACTCTCAAGTGGAAGACATAGGGTTACGGTCATTGTTTGATGACTGCTTACTTTCATGCACTGTGGTACCAACATCTGTTCCTTTTTTCTTTAGAAACTACCTGCATTAAAAAATGTGTGCAACTAGCTGAGTTTCGAGGAAACAGTTCCACCATCAATATGGTGTATGTTCAATTTCAGTGGGAGAATCAGAGAGTAAGCAGAAATAATACAAGCACATGTTTCACACTGTCAGCCACAGTCTTTCAGGCAAAAGAAGAAAATTGAGCAAAAGAAAACCTTGGCCTCCCGAAGTCTTCTGAAACCACCTCCCTAATGGAGATTCCAGCTCAGTTTCTTCTGTCTCTATGTAGGTCGTCCAATGCATTTTTTCCTGATCATAATATGACACATTCTCAGTCCATGATAGCTCTATGAAAAATATCACAAGTACATCTTTGATACAATAGAGAAAAATCACTGTGTTCCTTGCTTAGTTTTAGTGACTTTTGTACTTTGTGTCCATGCAATAGAAAATGTTTTTGTTTAAATTATGTATTTCTACTGAGCAAATCTTTGCTATATATGGTATAATTCTTGTTGTTACTTACTTTTGCAATCTAATAGAGTTGGTCCAGTCCTACCTTTGACTAGTGCCAGTGACCCAGGGAGGACACGGGGTACATATAATTTACAGTGATGCAGTGCTTGTGAGTATCTGCTACTATTGCACTCATGAAATGTGCTTGTTAAAATCGAAGACACAGTCTAAGATCATAACACTGGAGAGTGCAGTGGGTGTTGCTTATATAGTGATATTGAAAGCATCATTTAATCTTTACATTGGAATTTCCTACTCTGTGAGACTTTTAAAGAGGTAGTATGATGATGCATTCCATGATTTAGGAGAAAATATCATCCATCTCTACTGTGATCGATGAGCATGATGGATGGGCTGCTCCTCAAGGACTCTGTGTACCCCAGGCCTTTCATTGCTTTCCTCCAATGTGAGTTCTACAGCAGCACCTGAGACAATTGCAGGACCAAAGGCACTGGCCACCTGGGCTAGGCCACAACTTGGGGCCAAGAAGGGACAGACTAACCAAGCTTGCAGAGTGCAGGAAAGAGATGCCATCTAGGGATGCAGTGTGAGCTTCTGCACTCAGGCAGAGGTCACTGAGGATGTGGTCAGCAGTGGGTATTGTCTTCACTCCTGTCCGGTAGCCAAGTGTCTTTCTCCCATTTCCAGTTGCACATGCATGTATCATTTTGTTCCTAACCACACTCATCTAATTTGATCCAGTCATGTATGAGTTTTCTCAAAGTGACCCTGCTAGAGGTCACGTTACCTCAGGTTATCAATGTGAAAACAACTAAGTAGAGAATATCGTCGTCACAAACTCACCCATTTGAGTAGCTCACTTAGGAAAGTTGCTGTCAGGAAAGTTGCAGGATTACATCTAAGTTTTCAAAAGAGCAAGGCGCCACTACTGTACTTCACCTCCACCCAACTAAATGTGCCCCGAAAGGGTGAGACGGGTGTGATTGCAGCTGGGGGGTCCTGGTCCCCTAGTCAGACACAGCGTCAAATCTCCAGGGTTCTGGTGGGGAAACTGGCAGGTGCGAGACAACAGGCGGGGAGGCAGTGGCGAGCTCCACGTGTGCCGGGCAGCTGTTGCCCTACCCCACCTGACGGTTGCTAAGCAGGAAAGCGGACCTCATCCAGTGCTTCACCCGTGCCGGGTGTCCACAGGCGGCAGGGAGCCTTCACCGTGTGCAGTCCGCTGGTTTCCAAACTCCGTGTGGGCCAAGGGGATTAATGCCATGGCAGTGGCCTCTTATAACCTCTGGTAATCGCCACCTGCCTTCTGGTCAACCCCAAACACTGGCAATTTCAGAGTGATCCGAAGCGGAGTTCCCAGCCATCCTGGCCTCAGAGGAGCTTGGCTCTTTCTAGGTCTCAGTCACTGCTCTTTTACAGTGGGGGTTACAGAAGATTCCTCCTCAAACAGAACATTTCTCCTTTAGCCCTCCTGTTGTGGTGGTATGGCTTGATGCACCTGTAGCATAATTGCACTTTGCGGTTGGTCTCTGAACATGAAGAAAGTTGGTCTGACTCTTAGCACTTAATATGCCAGGTGTTTCTGCACAATTGCAAGTTTGGTTCACAGAATTAGAACTCTGGCATATAACGAACCCAACTTACATAGGCAGGATTCTAGATTTCTCCACACAGAGCCAGATAACCATTTCGAAACTTCGTTGACAAAACTTTAAATGGCACATTTTAAGGTATAGTTAATAAGCAATTATTCACATATAGAGAAAAAGTGAAATTTGACAATTTGTGACATAAAACCGTATCACCATGGTGAGTATAAAACTTTCTTATCTGCTACAAAAATTCTGCTCTGCTTGTAATCTGTGTCTTCCTCCTGTCAGGCCACCATTGGTGTATCTTCTGTCACATGGATTAATTCTCACTTGTAGCATTTTATACAAATCAAATTACGTATTATGTATTTTATTACCTTCTTTCACTAGGGATGATTCTTCCTTATTGCTTTGTGTAACAATACTGTATTACCTTTGTCAAGTGGAATTCCACACAAATGGATATAACACATTGGTTTTTCAGTTGTTGAAAATTTGTCATTGTTGTTTTACTCCCAGCATTTTGCTATTAGAAATAAAGTACTTGTGGTCATTTATCCCAGTATTTGTATGGGCAGTTTCTTGAATTACTCTTGTAGAAATATATAGCATGAGTTGGGTGAGTCAGATGGGTAATGTTGACTTCTGAAATAGTTATCACATCTTTAACACTGCCACCTGTAGCGGTGAATTCCAGTGGTTCTCTGTCTTTGCCTATATTTATTTTTGGTCATTGTATTGACTCCACAGTAGGGCGTTATATTACTTTGATTTTAATCTTCTTGTCACTAAAGACAAATAATGTTGCTAACTGTTCTTGTACAATTGGTCATTTGAGTATCTTTCCTTGTGAATAGCTGTTAAAATCTTTCTTAAATTTCCACAAGGACTTTTGACTTCTTGACTTACAAATTCTCTAAATATTTGGAATACAGTTTCTTTTATGGAAATATGTGCTACAGGTAATTTCTCAAAGGTTTATTCTTCAGTGTTACATTTTGAACAACAAAGTCCAATCAGCAGATTTTCCATTTGCATGTCATAATTTCAGGTAATATATAATTTAATTGATCTCTTAGATTAACCTAGAATTCCGTGACTTCCTGAACTCAGTAATCCCGGTAGTCCTTCTGGAGGTTCCTTTGAGTAGTTCATGTATCTGCAGAGGGGCAGTTTTTCACCTCTGTCTCACCTTCTGTTACCTCCTGGAGCTTTGTAGACATGGACAGAACCTTCAGCACGTGAAGGGATGGAGTACCCTGTCTTCCTGCTGACTACAGTGGAAGGAGTGGCCTCTTCAAGGCCATCTGATGTCCAGTGTGCCAGCCTCAGTGTCCCCTCCCAGTCGGTCTTCTCCTCCTGCGCTGACACTTGGTGTGGACGTCCTCTAGTCAGGTCTCAGCAGCCAGCAGGCACTGTCTGGCCTTCTCAGCAGGAGCACTGCTTGGGCCCACAGGGTGCAGGGCACTTGGTGACAGATATCTTCAGAGTGTGGCTGGCAGCCCAGGGGCAGCTGGGCAGAGGAACTTCCTTACTGACAGGGCTGAAATGTTGGGCCCTGAGGAAAGTGCCCTCTGCTGCCTAGTGACCACAGGAGGCTTGTCCTGATCTGTCATCTCCACTGCACTGAGCAGTGTCCCACAGATTACTGAACACAGTCCTGCCTGGGTGGGCACGGAGGTGAGACCTGGGTTCCCGTATCGGGTTCCCAGCCCTTCCTCTGTGGCACCTCCCCTGCTCCTGGCCACGGTGAGCTGAGTGACTTTGCTACACCAAGCCCTTTCACCTTGATGACTCCTAGTGGGGTCAGCTGAGTGTGTGCTGAATCTACGGAAACAGGAGCTGAGTTAAACCTTTTCGGGGGGCTGGCATCACCAGTGCTGGGGGCGATGACTCGTGCACTCCCCCGCACTTCCGAGTCAGCCACACAGTGTGTCTCCGCTGAGTGCTCTACTTCAGCTTTGAAGGCCATACCTTCTCCCAAGACATCAGTTTCTGTTGTTAAAATCTCTGTCCCTTGTTGTAGTGAGTCCTCAACTAGTGAATTAGTCTTTGTACTATATTTTCCCTGTTGAAATGATTGGTGAAGCCCCTGACTTCTGATGGCAAGTTTTTTCTCCTTGTCCTTTATATTTTTGAGCCAATTAGCTGCTTGCTGAGGGTGGTATTATGAATAAATATTTAATTTTATCCAATATTTTTACTGCATCCATTGAAAAGATGGTATTTTTTTTTCTACTCATATGTTTCATTACAAAGGTAAATTGACCTTTTAATGATAATTTAATCTTGCACTGTAGGATAAAGTCTATTTAATCAGAAGATAATGCTTTTATGTATTACTGGGTTTTGCTTGCTCTATGTCATACAGAATTTTTGTGCCTATATAAATTAGGGGAGTTGGTTTATAACTGACCCTTTTGGTAATATTTTTAGGCTTTGCTATAAGGGAGATTGTAAATTAAAATAAACAAATAGGAAAATTCCCTCCTTTGTAATTCTAAAAAAGATTTGGTTAATTTTGGAATTATCCCTTGACAAAATTCAATAAAGGTCTCAGTGTAGGGTTTTATTCTGGGAATTTTTTTAAAAATTCATTTTTGTAGATATAGGGCTGTTCAGGCTCTTTATTTCATCTGGTGTCACTATTAGAAATATCAAAAAACTTTGTCTATTGAATCTCCAATTTGCACATATACCAATTCCTCATGAGAAACATAATCATCATGCATTACAAACATGTACTAATTACAGAAAAAGTAAGTCTTAATAATATGCTGATCTGCAGTTGTTAATAGTACTATTCTAGACCCCTTTCAGGTCAGCAGAATTAGTGGAAATCATTGCTTTTTCATTTTTGATATTCATATTCCTTCCTTTTTTGCATTTTTTTCTGGACATGATTCCATCAAGTTTCTTGATTTTCTAAAGGCCAAACATGGTCCTTATTACCTTTCCAATTAATTATTTTCATTGACTTTGTTCTTTCTGTTATGCCTTTTTCTATTGATTTGGGTTTCATTGTGCTCTTCTTTTTCTTGCAGTTGAGTGTGCAATGTAAGTTCACTGATTTAGCTTTCTTGTTTTATTTAATAGGTAGTAAGTGTGTATATTTTGCTTCTAATTCTATTTTATCTGCATTGTATTATGTGGTGATTTAATTTATAATGCATTCTAATTTCTCTTATGGTTGCATTTTGACCTATAAATTATTAAGAAGAATGGTTTATACTTTAATAGGTTAGGAGTTTTTCTGTGATCCTTTGGCTATTGTCATCTCATTTAATTCTATTTTAGTCAGAAAATATACTTTGTGTAATTTTTAATATCTATAGTTATTGAAACATGCTTGTTTGAATTTTCAGTTTGAGGTACCTTTCCCATACTTGAGCTATTCTCAAATAGAAGAAAACATCACCAATGATCATTTACTAAATTTTAGACTCTAGACAGGTAATTTAATTTTCTCAAATTCTAATTCCTCATTTCTAAAGTGAGAATATGTGTATCTATTTTACTGATGTGTTGTTTGCATATGACTATGTATGTTCACAAACATGATTAGAGAATATATATTTTTATAAAATAAATACATAAGCATCATGTATGCACATATACACATGTATAATCTGAGTCTTTGAAACCAGATCAGTTTTCACATTGAGCTTTTGTTATCATATGTAATGGTATTCAAAAGTTGATTTTTTTCAAACAATTCAGCATTTTGTGAAAAATTACTTCTTCCTGAATAAAAAGCATGGTAGAGAAGTATCTATGTAGAAAAGTACATACTGTGTTAACTAATGATGTAATTCAGTAAATATGAACATTAATAACAGCCTCCCTTATTTTACTAATAAGAATTTAACTCACCTAGATTATTGTAATTTAATAAACTGTATATACAAAATAAATTTTATGAACATGTTCATAATTATGTCCCTTGTGAAGCCTACGTAGAGTACTCAGCTTATCAAAATGATGATATTAGCACTATTTAACTTCTGGGTGTGATTGGTGCAGTATTGGCCATTAAGCTCTTTTTGTCCTAAAATAAAGCCAATGATTCCAGTTTCTGATAAGCTGATTTACTTAGAAGCAAAAATGTTTCTTCAATTAATCTGTGTGAAATTACCTGACTGCCTTAATTGTTAGTGTCATTCTGGCTTTCTAAGAACTTCTTCCTGAAAGGGAAAGAAAATAGGTCACTAAATCAAGGGATGAATTCGGTGGGCCCCCACTCTTTTGTAAGTAACACCTCGTGTTGCTTCACAAGATTGTGGCTGGGATATTGCGCACGCAGGGAGTCGCTGGTAAGGCGGGTGGACCTGTCTGGTGAGCAAGTCAAGGTGGTTTCAAATGCCGAGGCCAGGCCTGCTGGAGCTCCGTGCAGTTGGGACTCACTGCTGCAGCTTCCCTTACTCCAAAGGGCTTTCTACTTGACATCCACTCCACGCTCAGCTCCTTACCATCGCCACTGTCTGTCAGAGGTCTGAGACCATTGTTTCATGGAAGTAGAGACAGGTCCTGACTCGGAACTGGTTATCAGTCCTGATGCTATGACTCTCTAATGACTGAATTCCTGATTGAAATGTTCATTTTGAGCATGTTATATAGCCTCCATTTTGGTCTTTCCATGTATTTAACAGCTCTAAAATGTAACCCTAATCTACAGAAACCTAGCAACTCAGACATTCTTTACTCCATGCTCCCAACACAAGCTAGAGGAAAATCCCTTTATTACTTAGGAATAAAATTCAGGCCACTAGACCAGTGACAGTCAATGCAGGTACTCATCATTTAATATTTATTTGGCATTCCTACTGGGAAGAAATGCCTGAACAAAGGTGGGCAGGGAAATCCTTTTTGAAATGGAATTGCATTATTTTAATCTCCTCCAGGTATTACTAAAACTAGTGTTATCACTGCTAGAAATAAAATATCAATTTGTTATCTCTGCTAGAAATAAAATATCAATTTGTTCCTGTGGTTTATTTTGTGAAGAGTATATTTTAGTCTACTATATCTATTCCATATATGTCTTATATTTTATACGTTGGGAACTAAAACTAAGTTAAAACAGGAGAACTTAGGTCTTTTACCCTGGATGATAAAGTCAGAAATGCATGTGGGATATCCTCAATATTCTCAAAAGATAATGGTAGTGATTTCTCTCAGTGTTGAAAATGAGAGCAGGCATAAAGTACATTTTAGATCTACTAGGTTAGCCACATTCATGCTTGATAGAAATCTAGCAGATAATTGAAGCCCTATCCAGTGCAGTGCTTCTGGGTATGAAGCTCAGGAAAGCATGGAAACCTTCTCTACTGGACTTAAGAGAAGCCTATGGAAGAGAAAGAAGCCAGGACATAAACGTTGATGAAGCTGAAGAAAAGTCTGCTATTTGTGCCCTCTGACTGGTTCTCCACCTAGAACACAGATTGAGTGCTAGGGAAGTAAGAACGATGAGGCGTCTTGTCCGCTTTTGCTCATCTACTGAAACCATCACAAATACACCTACATATATCTATCTGGACTCCAGAATTCTGCACCTCAGCGCCCAGGGGCAGGCGGCTCTGGAGCAAGCAGAGCTCACAGACTTTCCTGCTGCTGCCGAGCTGCACAGCTTCCCAAAGGGAAGGATGGAAGGGTCTGGGAGGCTGGGGCCTGAGTTCTTCCAGACGGCTCTCTGCAGGGGGAGGCATTGCTCAGCCGCATAAAGCAGGCCTGTGGGTGGCTGACATCTGCTTGGTTTGTTCACCTGTTTTTTTGCAGGTGGACAGGAATACTTCACTTGACACTTGACGAACTGACATTTTAGGCAACCAAACCAATGAAAATCCAATTTAACATGGTAGTGATCAGTCGCCATTGAGATTTTCCTGAGTAATTTACTGAAGGATAAAAAGCTGAGGGAGAGAAATTTTGTCCTATTAACTAGCTAGTAATTTTTTTTTTAAATCACTACATTTTTCATTTAATTACCAATTTGGTTTGGATTTATTGACTATGACCTGGGTCCAAGGCACCATCCAGACTGGGATAAAGTGATGAGCAGCAGACAGGAAGCACCTTGGCCTTGGGGTACGCTCACCATTTCACAGGA
The DNA here is from genome assembly GCA_004363535.1 of Dasyprocta punctata. Classification (NCBI taxonomy): domain Eukaryota; kingdom Metazoa; phylum Chordata; class Mammalia; order Rodentia; family Dasyproctidae; genus Dasyprocta; species Dasyprocta punctata. The sequence goes on from RJWM01010728.1 coordinate 13,781, forward strand.
GTCAGGGTGCGAGCCCCACAGAGACAGTGATCCCCAGCCCTCTTCTGTAACGACAGGAAGTTCAAAGGTTGGGATCCAGCATACCTGGGGTGGGGGAGGTGCGGATTCACGATGGGAGGACCTTTGAGCAAGGCCTTGTGACCTTGGAGGCCGGTGTAGATCTGGGGAGTGGCATCTACACAGGAGTGGCCTAGCACAAGGTCTCCAAACTACAGTGAGGTCATTCTGTAACCAGGGGCCTATTTTAAAACAAGGATGATGAAAGTGCTTGAAGAATGTTTAAATCCACATAATCACAATAAAAGACACATTGCCCTTCAGGCCTGGAAAACTGTTCCCTCTGGCTTCTAATATACTTAGCCCATTGTTTTTGCAACTTTCTGAAGCAGCTCTGGAAGTCCTCTTTCCTGAGTGTCTTTCAGAGGTGTAATAAAAGCCACAGTGAATGTTGGTGTCCAGTGCCATTCGTTGGAAGAGGAGCGCATCCATGGCGCAGCTCTGAGGCAGCGTGCACTGACTGCAGTCTAGACCTTGGAGGGAGGTCCTTTTCCCCCAGCCCGTCTTATGACTTAGCTATCTAAAGAGCCACTGTGAGGTAATTTGAATGTTTCTGACTAGGTTCTTGATTGGCATTTTTCAGCAGACCTCATATAAACCTACGGAGTGGCTGTCATCTCAGCTACTTGGGAGGCTGAGGCAGTAGGATCACAATTTTAAGACCAGACCATATACCTTAGCAGACCCTGTCTCAGAAAAAGCGCAAAGGGCTGGGGATATATCTCAACGGGAGAGCATTTGTTTAACGTGTGTGAGGCCCGGGGTGCAATTCCTAGCATTTTAATTAATAAATAACTATGGGGACAATGAACATATGTGTAGAGACTGAATCTATGACACATAGTTACAAGGAAGCCTTCAAGAGACCGATGTATTAGAGAATGTTGACTGTAGATTATCAGGAACAAGATGGGTTAGATATTAAATGGTGTTTCCTGCAGTGAAGTTCTATTTTATTGCTATATTTTTGGGATCATAGCAATATGTTTTACAAAATTAAAGGCGTATAGTCATTTGGGTGCTTAAAATGATGTGCACAAATACTACCATGGAATTCTAAAGATCGTTAATTAAGCATGATTTGGGCATTGTCTCTTTTGATTTGAGTTGAGTCTGTATCCTTATGGTCCTAAAACGTTTGCTGAGTTTTGAATATGCCAGCTAATTTTAATTAGGGCTTGGAAATTCCTAAGCAGTGAACTCCCCCACTAAGTCAGGGAGTTGGTCAGTGTTTCTCCACTCCAGCTGTCTTTTGGGGGGGTCAGTGAGGGTTCTCTCAGCGTTCCTCCAGGGGGAGACAGATGGGCAGAGGCTGCTGCTGGCCTCCGCATGCTGAGAGCTGCCTGGCCTCAGTGGCTGCTACAGAAAGCAAAGCGTAAAGATCATGCAAACGCGGCTTCCCCAGGCCTCTGCAGTGTGTGTGTGTGTGTGCGCTCACACATACACGTATTTACTTTCGTTTTTCTCTTTTCTGTGAGAGGCCAAGTGTGGTAATAGATTTGAAATAGGTAATTGCTTTTTCCCTTTTATTGTGCCCCATTTATTTTATGTCATGGAGTTATGGGAGCACTAATAGATTATTTGGGTTCATGGATCTGAGACAAATAGGAAATCTTTCTTATCTGAAAATAACTGGAGTCATTAGAATCCACAATTCTAATTTTCAGGTTAAATTACTTAGTGCTGCAAGTATGATTGTTTTTCAGATAAATCATAGAAAATTAGTAACATATTAAGGAATTGTCTGAGATTGGTGAACGATTTTGACTTCAAAGAAAATACTTCATAGCTTTAAATTTTTTTGTAAGGGTAAAGTTCTAAAAAATCTGGATATTTGACTATCATTTAGGAAGATTTACACATTTTATACTGTACAGTTTTATTTTAAAATATTCTTTTCTGGGAATCACGTCAATCTTTGCAACTGAGTTGAGATATTAAGAAAGGTGTTGGCTCTGTGACTGAGATATCTGTATGTGTGTGTGTGTAGTCATATCCAACTGTTTGTTTTGATGTTCTATACATCTGTGTTCTACACACTCTTGCAGTTGTTGCCTTATACAATCCTCTATGGTACTGTAGCCTTAAGGATGAGAAAATAGGATTAGAAGTTATAAAGGCACAGACAGAGAATAAATGTTAGTGGCTTATGGGAGGTCCTGCATGTTCTGACTTTAATGTCAAGTCTCTTTCCTGCCAAATCACCCTTCCCTACCCAGGCAGGGTGGGGAGGGTGTGAATGCCACCTCCAACAGAGCATTTCCTGCCTGAAGTCCATCTGGGTGAAACTCACAGGTGAAGATCTAATTAATCTCCACTCCACATCTTAAATCTGCGGAGCCCTTGTCAGCCTCTGATGTTCCTTGTTTTTCTAAGCAACGTATATCATATGCAAATGAAATTTTTTAGCAGATGTTATATGTTCAAAGTCCTTGTCACCTCTGTCAGTTCTTCCATTGCTTTGCTTGTAAACTTTCAAATCTAAGCTCTGTTCATTACTCATGATACTAATTTTGCTTGGAATGCTCTCAGCATTCTTCTTTTCCTTGTTTTACATGAGACCTTGTGTCAGTTTAAATCTGCAATATAAAATAAATTATTTTCTACTGCTGAATTATAAGCACAGGAGTAGTGTTATGATTTGTGTTCCTATGGCCCCACCTCAAGCCTCATGTAATCATGGATGTGGCTAAGTCTGGCATTCGTGATTGGTTTGTTGCCTGGTGCTGGGATTGGTGGTGTGAATGCTGCACCCGCCCAGGGGTGGAGCCAGCATACAGTGTAAGGGCTGGAAGAAAGTATGTCCTCTCTCTTGCTGGGTTTGTGCCTTGCTCTTTGCAGTGGCCATGAATGACAGCCCCACCACCCCGCACTATCTTAGACCCAGCTGAGTATGGACTGAAACCTCCAAAAAACTGTAAGAAATAAACCTTTCCTTTCCTAATTTTGGGCATCAGGTATTCTGTCTCAACAACGAGAGAGAAGTAACCAAGACAAGCAGGCTAAGGAAAGAGGACTCAGTCCGCTCTCATTTCTTGTGTAAGACTCAGTCTCCAAGTTGTTCTGACATTAGCAGTGAGAGAAAAGAAACAGAACCAGTATCCGTCTTCTACGTATGTTTTTGCTTGTGCAGTCCTGGCTCTCCACCACCTGCCGACAGAGCTCTGACTGTTCTTGCATCCAGTTCCCTCAAGCCTGTCTGGCACACCTTGGTACAGCCACTGAGCTGGAGGTGGGGAGTTCGACACCAGGTGAGCCACCATAAACACCAGTGGACACCACTGCTGGGTGGGGCTGGCTCAAAGAGGGGTTCCCTGATGACCTGCCCCTAAGTTGGGAGGACAGTGTACACCCAGGCCAGGTGCAGAGCCTGGTGACCTGGTTCTTGAGGTGTCAACACCAGGTCTAGATTTGAAGCATGGTAACAAGGAACTTGGACACCTGAACGTCTGCTCAGGCTTCTTTGTGTGTTAGCGTGGGAGGAGGTGAGAACCGTGTGGCTTTGTTCCCCATCTCCTCCATGCAGCAGGTGCGCTGGAGATCATGGCTGCTCGTCTTTGGATTAACTGTGTCATTTGAGGGCAACTTTCACAAATTCCAGTGTGCTTTTCTTCTTACCCATTATTTAAATGAAATGATCATACTTGTTCTGTCATAGAACGCAGGTACTCCATTTAGAATTGTGTGTGTGTGTGTCTGCACATGCATGGCCACATGTGTTTCCTGCTCTCATGCGTCACTGGAAATGTAACACACAGAATCGCCAGCCGATGCATCAGTGTACGCCTCTCACCACAGCACTAGATATTTGAGGGAGATTTGAGGTTACTGAGTCACATTTGCATGGATACCTGTATCCTTATTCACTGTGGCTCACTATCCACATAATTAACATATAAACCTTCTTCCTACCACATTCAGGAAATCACAGCACATGTTCTAATGTACTTGGATTCAGTCAGATTTAAACTACTGCTTTAGTCTTTTAAGCTGCACTGAAGCCAACAAGAGACAGAAACTTACACTGTGCTGTAAGCACAACTTGTACACACACACACACCAGACCCCACATCCCTACGGGCAGAATGGGCAGGTATGGGCTTGGGGCAGCGATGGGATGGCTAGGGAATGTTGCTGCAGGCCAGCTCAGAGCAATCTTTTCCTGGTCCTCATGGCTCCCAGGTTGTATTGCTGGGCACGAATCCATGCGTTTATTCTTTATTTCCTCACTGTAGACAAAGTTGTGCAGGAGACTGCCGTGGTAAGACAAGGGGTGGAGGCAGAATTCTCATATTCATCAGCGTGCAAGTCACTGTCCCTCCAGGTCAGGGAGCGACCCTGCCACTGTTTCCAGCAGCACAGAAATCCCTCTGTGACCAGAGTACAAGGCCCTCTTCTCTCTTTCCTCCCAGGAGTTACTGAGAAAATCTGCTCTTTTCATTCAGATAAAATTATTAAAATTTTGCTCTTTTGGAACTGAGCAGCTAGAAGGAAAAGGAATGCAAATCAAGTCAAATTAAAGACTAAGCTCACAAGTAACTTATTAAGAACGGCACTGGTCACTGATTTCCAGTTGGCCTTTAAACTAAATGAAGTGTGTTGCATTTTTAATGCCTAATAAGACATTGTCAATTTAAATTGGGCTTTTTGTTAGTATATGTGTACAAATCAGAGAGAAAAGTTCAATAGTTTTGTAATATTTTGATCAGGTAACTGGCAAAAGAGGAAATATTGCTACAAATCATGCGAAAATATAACATCTTTAGTTGTAACAGGATTGCACTTTAAAGGAATAGGGGAAAGTTCCTCTCCTAACAAAACCATCTATGTCGATGGAAGCACAGCGATTCTCATAGGCTGTTGACTGGGCGGGGATTGCAAACGTTTTGGTTAGGTCAATCAGCAAATGCACAGGAGTCTTACAGCTGATTTGGTTTAATCTGAAAGTTTCATATCTGAATTCTTTTGAGATAAGTAATTGGGAAGAGAGACCACTCAAGGATGTTTATTGTGGTGATGTTTGAACTGAAGCCATCGTGAACACCCCACATTTTCTTTGGAGAAGCCATGCAAGATCCTCCTTGGATGCCCAGGGTGGGACACTAGCCAGTAGGAAGACACAGAACATCCTGTACCTGCAGATTTGGAAAGGTTTTTGCAGCACAGGACTGAGGCAGAGGCACATTAACAAATAACACTCATGGTAAGATTCCTTTTGTATTTAAAGCTATCTGCCCAAACATCTGCAAACGTGCCCTGCAGTCTGGAAGGACAGATGATAGGAACAGTGAGGTTTTCTCTGCAGGGAAGGGTACAGTGGGCAAAGTCTCCGTTGCTTTATTTATTTTTCTGACGTTTTTGTTGATATACAAAAATAGTTCGCTACTTCTGAGGGAAGAATTATTTTTATTTTTCTTGAAATTCATGCAGAGGTTAGATTTCAAAAGTACAACTTCCTTAAATGTGAGTCTTGACACAGTGCTTTCTTCTTATCACTCTTCTTGAACAATTACATTCATTAAAATGACTAGGAAACAAAATTATGTATGGTTTTTATCCACACATGCAGTTGTATTTACTCATGTATGTGCACATTATACCAATTCTTTAGTTGGAAAAAAAAAACAGAGCTATTAGGGTAAGTAACATAATTGGCAGTTTAGTTGTGAAGAACATTGTAATTCTAAAAGTGATTATAACTCTAGAACTTGGCTTTTGAATAAAAGATGAACTAATTGGATGAATCTAATCAAGTATTTATAGCTAGGTACTTTAGTGTCCAAACGTATGTAATTCAGTCATCTTATAATTACTGCAGCAGAGAGGAGAGTATGAATATAAAAAGAGGCCATGACACTTTGGGGATGTTTTTAGGTCGAAGTGTGATGACGTGGAATTTGAACCTGGATTCTGGTGCAGGTGTCTTTGTTCTGAGTGCTGGCTCCTTCGTAAGTGCCTGCGCCTGTAGAAGACGCCGAACCACTACAGCTTCATCCATGAAGTGAGCTCTTCCCAGCTTTCTGCACAGGGCTGTCTGAGGCGCAAGGATATTGGTACATGTTTAGAATGACGTCTGGGACCTGATGCATAAGAGCTCAAGTCCACAGCATGGGAGTCAGGACCAAGCCATTCACCCCATTTCCTGTAAAGAATTTCACTGTCGCTACTGTAGTGTGCCGTTCTCCAGAGACTACTCTTGATTTTAGAGGGGATAAAATAAAATGCAGTTTTGAAAGGCTGATAATCTAGTAGTATTTAAATGGCATGCTTTGTCTTTAAAGGCAACAAATGGGAAAGTGGGAAGAATTAGAAAAGAATAATAGTTCCTCATTATTTTCCTGGAGTCTGACATGAGCTGTGGTCACTCCCACAGTTTTTACAAAGCTATGGAAAACACTGAGTTAAACAACTGAACCCCGGCACAGGGATACTTATCTGATGGTTTCTCCTTTGAGTGGAGGCTCGGGCTCATTTCCATGACTCTTCCACGTTCACCGCTGCCACTGAGAAACAGGGCCCGTCCACGTGCTGCCCAGGTTTCTTCCCCCACACGGTGCCTTTGATTCTGGTGTGATCGCTTGTGCCTGGCCCCTCCTGTGTTTAGTTTTGCACCTTCTTACATTGTTCTAACACTGGAAATGTTTTTGAAAGATGCGCAGTGTAATATCATTGGTAGTTTCTGAACTATTAAAATTGAAAGTTTTAAAATATATCACTTAGATAATCACATCCCTAGATGACAATAGTTGCTTATTCCAGTTGTTTGTCACATAACATTTAACAAAATATAGAAAGCATATAGGGCTTTAATAGCTATTTACTAAATTGTCAAAGTAGCATAGTAATTAATTAATGCCATTATAGCTGACCTAGGGAAAACTTTTAATACGATCAGAGCTAGGAATTGATTTTAGGAATGAGAAAAGGAAAGCACAAAGAAGTTCCTGTGTGTCATGCTCTCCGTCCCCCAGATAGTCTCCTCATGTCTCAATGGAGAAAAGTGTGCTGTTTCTCAGTGTGACTTTGATGTTGCTTAAGATTTAACCTCAGATAATTATGAATGACAATTTTAAACAAGTAAACAAATCCATTCCCCTTCCTAGTCCCACCTTCGGGCCACATATTTTAGCACTGTTTATCAAGTGCATTACCATTAAGGTAGACATTTTCCACCCTTACAAAAGGGGTCTTTTTAAAATTAAATATATTGGCTTATAAGAGAAAACATACTGGTATAGAAATAGCTTTATAAATGCCTGAAGGGTCAGTTCCATAATTCCTCAAAGAAGACTGGAGGGCACAGTTTAATACAGGGCAATTAAACTACATTGTGGGGTGTCTGGCAGTGATGCACACTGCATTGTGGGTTCTGTGTGCTTCCTCCCTGGCTGATGGAGACACGTTGTCTGGGGAGCAGCGTGGGGGTGTGTTACAGAAATCCTGAGAAATGAAGCTTGCCCTTGAAACTTGCAGGTTCATACCCCAGTTTTCCCCATCAGGAGCTACATGTCAGCTCTGTCTGCAGAATTGATGTAGAAAGCCCTCAACTCAAGGCTGGGCCAGGACACCACACTGAGGCCACAGTCAGACTTACCATCACAGTGATACACAATCCTGACTGCCTCCTCAGCCCACAGGGGGACCCCAGAGCCATCTGGCCCTGAAGGCACTGCACCTGGGTCCCCTTCTTCTTAGCAAGGAAGCCTAACTTCCCTGGGGACGCCAGCCTGCCCCACAGTGTCACCCTCCCCCTCTTTGCACACAGCGTTGATCCTTCCCAGTGGCTCCCAGCACTGCCTGGCCCTGGAGTGACCGCTTGATCTGTCTTTTGGCCCTGACAGCCCTATTGCCCTTGACTACCTCCCTATGGTCTGGAGTTCAACCTCACACAGAACCCAGAGTGGCACTGGGCCTGGCACCAGATGACATAATCACAGTAAGCAAAAGAGCTGGGACACCGCCACGAGCAGTGGGAGCCAGGGACGGCCCTGGAGCTGCACCTCCAGGATGAAAATAAGACGTTCTTTCCTCTGCTGACCCCTCGATGATTTCCTTCCCAGCTCGGAGAACACTGTGAAGCACACTGGTTTCTCGGGCCACTTCCTCGTCTGAGATTCGCTCTGATTTCCCATGGAAGCGTATTTTTCCTTCCAGCTCTTGGCCACAGGAGGCCGCCGGCTGAGCAGCTTCTGGTGTGAGTGAGTTACGTGTCCTGCAGCATGGAACCTGGTGGGTGTTAGTGTGTGTGATCCCTGGTTCCCTCAGGCAGTGAGGGCAAGGGTGCGAGGCCTGCTTCCCACCTGGCCTCCTGCTACTGCTTCCAAGGCAGCACCCGTCTTGCCTCCCTGGTGGCTGCACCCCTGGGCCCCACAGTTCACTAGGCCCGCGTTCCTCTGTTGGGTCCACGTGGTCTACCTCGGAGTCTCCCACTGGGTGTCCCTGACATGCTCAGCTCTGAGCTCACAGGTCCAGTGAATGTCTCCACCCCTCCTCACTGGCTGGACCTTCATAGGAATTAAAACTGAAGGGAGGGGGTGACCCCCACAAGGTGAGCATCCCACAGCAAGGGCAGTTCATTCTCAGATTCACAAGTCGCACATCGCCACAGTGAAGAAAGCTCTCATTCTAGAACGGGAAGAGTAAAAATGCAAAGAATTATGTACAGAACAGTGGTTTCTTGAGCAGAGTGTGCTAGACAATGCCATGGTTTAATTGCCTTAACTTTTTTGTAGTTTTCCCTTTCTACCTTTGCGGTAAAGAGGTAATTATCCTGTTTGTAGCTGTTATTTTTCATCATTGTGGTTTTTCTGTTGCTTGTTCAGATTTCCTGGCACAGAGGTCGATTTGGAGCAGGGTGCACAGTTGAGAAGTAGGATTCCAGTTCTTATCACTTCTGGGCTCCCTGCAGCCTCTCCTCCTTGATCCACAGACGAGCTTGCAGGACCCTGTGGGAGCCTGGCTTCCGGGTCGTCTGGTTTCCTTGGAGCACAAAAGTGTGAAGTGCCCAGCTCTGCGGGCCCCTTCCACCAACTCCTGCCTCCCTCCCTGTCGCTGCTCGCTGCAGTGGGACTTTGCCCACTGAACAAGACCTGCCATATGGAACAGATTGTCGCTGCTAACACTCGTGGCTAGGAGCAGATGTCTCGATTCTGTCTTTCACCTTGATCCTGTTTTTCTGATTTTCGTAAGGTCTTCTCGGAGACCTTTTCACAAGAACACAGTAGTGGGCAGAGGAAATGTGTCCTGAGTTCTTCCATTAAAGAGTCATCCGTGGGAAAATATAATTCTTCTCTTTTTTGAATGTAAACTTTATAGGACTAGCATTGCCGTTTGATTTACCAGAGTGTTAGTATATCCATGGTTGTACTTGAAATTCCCCCGAGAGTTGTGATCACCGTGATCGACATCACTTCAGCAGTCACTAACATTACTGTGCATGTGTGTGTTGGGTTCTGCATCAGCTGAGCAGCAGTTCAGTTGGGTGTTGGCTCGGGCTGGTTGCCTAGGTCCGCTGGCAGCACTAACCCGATCTATTTCAGGCTTGGACCCCCAAGGGCGAATTGTGATGCTGGCCAAGGCCCTGATGTGTGCAGGTGAGATTCTGTGCCGCAGACAGCTGGAGGCAAAGTCAGTCACGCATAATTACCTTTCACTAAGAGTATTACATCTTCCGAAGAACCTTGGCTTGAAAAGGAAAAGAAAATAAAAGCACATTTAAACATTGAGCAGGAAGTGCCTGTATATTCAAATTTCCCAAAACTAACCACAAATGTTTTGTGCATAGATGTTATCATTATGCTCAATAAAAGACTTAATATAGAGGGAGGATGAAGAGTTGTTTATTGTATTTCATTCTGAGATATATGTTTAGACTGGATTTTTAGACAGTTGTGACCTAGATTTCCTGTTAATAACATGCAGACTCAGAGAAACTCTTATGGTCATAAGGAAGCTGGAAGCAGGTGCCACAGGTGGAAGGGGCCAGGAAAGTAGCCCGGAGGCTGGGCCTGGGCTGGGCTCTCCTCCCAGGCCCTGACCTTGGTGCTGGCAGAGGGTGGTAGAGGACACAGCGGATTCTTTATTTTTCTTTGTTAGGGATTGAATCCAAGGCCTTGGCATTGAACTATATCCCAAGACCTTTTTAATTTTTATTTTCAGACAGGGTCTTGCTGTGTTCTAAATTGTTCAGGTTGGGGTTGAAATTGCAGTCCTCCTGTCTCAGTCTCCCAGAACAGGGGACTACAGGTGTATACCACTCTGCCTCTCCCAGAATCCATGCTATAGATTCCTGTCTGGATACTGATACCTTGCACCCCCTGGATTCAATTTCTGTACAGTCTCAACTGAAGAAGTGAATTCCTTAAAGTGGAAAGGCTAACTGCCCACCTTACTGGTTGCAGCGGGCTTTGCAATTTATTTACTGCTATAGAACATTTGAAATATAGGCTTAAATTTAAAAAGAATTAAAATCACTTATCTAAGATCCAAAGTTCACAACTGTCACTCAACTGACTCCGGTTTCTCTAAAATAATCTCCATATGAATAGACTATAAAATGCACCAACATATAGTTTAGAAACATGTAATAAATATGCATTAGTAGTATCCATTTCGGACATATAATATCATCCAAAGGATCGAAAGTGATATACATAAATAGCAAAACATATTTTTACAAGATATTTTAAATATATGTTCTTGAAAACTTTGAGAAATTTGACATTTTGTTTCAACTTTACTGGTACACAGATAACCCTAAACCCAATAAGATCTCTGATTAGAATGACACTCAAAATTCAAAAATAAAGGATGAGCACAGTTTTTGGCATGAGAGATAATCCTTGTCATTTTGAGGTAATTCTGACTGGGATGATTTTATTCATTTTATATTTTTATTGTTGCATTAAATATTTTGCTAAGTCAAATAAAAGGTATTATAAAATCACTTAGAAATTGCTGTGGGTTTTCTTCTTTTATTTTACCCACTGAGTTGCTTTTCACGAAACAATACTTTATCACACATATGATTGTTCTAGGACTCAAGCTTGTTAACTCCTGTACAATTCAGGTAGAGACCGAGATTTGAAATGATGGAATTTTTCTATATTATGATATTTAATGCATGAGGCATTTAGATACGATTCTTTTATAAAATGTTCATACATTGGACTTTTAAAGAAAAGTTCAGTTGAATTCCAAAAGAGAGTTGATTTAAATGTAGAAACATTTAAAAGAATATAAAAATCTGTTAGTAGGTCATGTTCCAAGTGTGTATGTTCTTCTCTTGTCCCAGCATGTAAGCAATCAATATTTAAAAGAATGGGATTAGTATCGACATTTTCTTAAATTCATTAATATAGCCACATCTCTATAAAAACTCAATCCAAACCATGCTTATCATGCACTCGTTCTCATTTCCTGGCGAGTTAAGGTTTATTCTTTGGAATTTCTGCTGGCGAATCAATAATATTAGGGAAAAATTTAGGCTTTATGAAAGTAAAGTAAAAGAAATTTGAACATCAGAGTGTCATACTATTTTCCATCAATCTTCATAATTGTAATAGAAAAATTGAAGATGAATCTTTTTATTCTTTATTAATATAAGATAAATTCAACTTGCTGCAGTTAATTTTGTCCTATATTAATAAAGAATAGGCAGAAGTTACAAGTCATGACTTAGAAAATGTTTTAAGGCTTCATTTAGGAAGGCTTACTGCCGATTTTTCTGTGGCAGTACTCTAGGGCTGCTGGTGGCTTCCCTGTGGATTACAACAGTGATATAAGATTATTAATAAGATTATTAACAGTGCAATGTTAAGACAGTTAAACTATTTCTGTCAAGAAATATTTGCCTTTTGCACTGGCACGAAGGCATGCAGGACTTCCACCCTCCAAGGGCCTGATGCGGTCCTCTGCGTGTGAAGCTATGGAAGACCTCGCCATCTCCTCCCCGCAGCTGTAACTCCACCTCTGGGGTCACATGGAGTATCTTTGTGTACCCGCGCCTGAAAGATGTATTTCCAGGTTATAGTTGAACTGTGCACCTCTAGTATAGGCACATGTTCCTTTCTCCAAACCTGACGCAAACGTCTGTTGTTGATTGCTCTTGACAGCAGACTTTTCTATTTTGACTTGCTTAGCTGACGTTTGGTTTGCTTTGGGGCCGCCTCAGTGTGCTGTTCCAAGGAGATTCCATGTGAAAGCCACCCCAGCAGCACTGCTTTTCAGGGGCGGAGCCCGAAGGCACAGGACTCCAGCGGGGGAGGAGGGAAGCTGTCCGTCAGGGTCACAGGCTCACCCTGCGGAGAGAACCTAAGGCTGTCCCCGCAGCTCTTGTCTTGGGGCAGAGCGGGCACCCGCACCGAGGCGTTGGGCTTCTGTGGGAGTGCCTGCTGACGATGCATCTGCAAGGCAAGGGTGACCCTCAGAGCAGAGGCCATCTCGGAGGCTGCCTTGGCCTCATGCCAAAGTCCTAGTCCACCCAGTGTGTTTGATCCTCTGGGTGCAGTGTGTAGACTGCAGCAGGCTGGGTTCTGCCTGTGAGCTCCCCCACACGCAGGGCCGGTAGAGCTGTGCGCTGTCTAGTCATTGCTGTATCTACTGCGAGCTTCCAGCTCATCCTGGCTGTAAGACAGATGCAAAAGGCTGCTAGGGGCCAGAAGAAAAGAGGAAGTTACCACTCTCACCAACCTTGTGCAGGTCATGTTTCTGCCCCAAGGCCCCTGCTGAGCAAGGAAGTCAGGGTCTCAAGGCCCCTGCCTGGGCCTCAGCACAGGGCCCTCCACACAGTGCAGAGTGAAGGGCCAGGCCCTGGGATGCAGCCCAGCAGCACAGTGCCCACCTGGCAAGCTCAAGGTCCAGACTTCGATTCCTGGTATCCCCACCCTCCAAAAACAAGCAAAGGTCCAGTGACTGGCGGACAGGTGATGATCTCTGTCCCTAGGACCAACACCCCAAATTTTTTACCAGTTACCACATAAGGTGAGGGCATTGATATCACATTCCTTCTGTACATGTGAGTGTGTACATCTGAGGCCACACACGCCTGGATCTGCATTAGTAACTATTTTGAGCAACTTATGGAAACTTCCTACAATGTACCTTCAGTTCTCTAAGATGAGCGTAATCTGCTTGTGTAGAGGCTACTGTGATAGATGTTACATGGAAAATCGTTAACCCATGGTGTCCATTCTGTGAATAGTGATAATTATTGCTATTGTTGTTTTGGAATCAAGAGAATTTCATCAGTGCTTTCTCTCCCTGGTCATTGCTGTGGAGTGCTGGTGGTTAAACATTTATTGTGTAATCCTGAAAGTAACCAAATGCACAATCAAATGGAATGTGCATAAGTGTGATTAAGTAGAGTGGACTCCTGTAATGTTGATTTATCAGTGAGATTTTTGTAATTGTCTCTATTATCTTGGAGACTCATTCAATGTAAAAATAAAAAAAATGATGAAGCTCAGAATTCCCACCCTTTCTTCCGTTAATGGAAGGTGTTCCTCCGGCACAGGCAGGCCGTCCTTGGGTTGGCTCTCCTTTGCTGCTGGTACACAGCCTGGAGACGACCTGCGCCAGTGCAGGGCGGAGAGTCTGCTTCCGCACTCCTGAGCAAGTTATGTAACCTGATGCTGTTCTCTCTGAATCCTGACACTCTGTGATGCTCTCCATGGTGTAAGAGTCAAGGCCCACTCCAGACCTGGGATGCTGGTCATTTTTCAGACTTGGGTCTGAAGGCATGCTCTAAACTTTTAGCTGAAAATCTAAAGTTAGAGTTTGTGTAGTTAGCTCGTCTTGTACAGATGCTGTGGAAATAAATGAAGGTCATAATAAACTTAAAATTTACTTTAGACTTTTTTTGAAGCTACATATCCTGTCTAAGTTTGGGCACCTGTTTTAATATTTGATTGGCATCTGAGGATAATTGTTGCTAATTTGAAGAACTTCACTGAGTCTAGAAGAAATCGGTTTTCTACAAAAACATAATGGCTATTCCTTATTTTAACGAGATCACAGAAGAAGCCCTACCTCATTAAAACTCACTTCATTCTGTGATTAAAGGTAATATTCTGCCTGGTTAGAGCAGCTTTTGTCAAGCCCTCCACCGACACTAACGTTTATCAGCAGCAAGTATAAATATTTCAGGCATGGTCACATGATTGAATTCTTACCAGAGTTAGTTTTGAATCAAGGTTATGTCGTGTGGGTTGGAGTCTATCCAGAGTGGATCTGTTAGGATCTCAAATACCTTCAGCAATTCCTTGAGCTTTGGGGCACACCTGTGCTGACTCAGTAGTGGCACTTGTTGCTAGGAGGTGGCATGCTGGGTGATGAGTCACCTCTATGAGCAAGACACCTCCAGAAGCAGACTCCCTGCTGTCAGGGTGCCTGTCGCAGGACAGCAGTGGCCCCACCTTCATGCCTCGCTCCTGCATGGTTTTCACCCATGTGTATCTCAGGGGTGCAGAGTCGCAGGCATCAATCAGGTAGAAAACAGAGCCAGTCGGTGTATCTGGATTGGCTGAGGGAAGCCTGGGAGAGAAAGGAGGGCCGGGCACCAGCATGCCCATCCCTGCAGCTGCGCTCACCCTGTCTCAGCCTGCTCCATTGGTCTAACCTGCTCCGCTGCTGGGGTTGGATTAGCAAAGTCAAACAGGAGCTTGGAGAGAGAATTTTTTTGTCCCTATTTTTTCTTGTCTCATTCAAACATGCTATTGTGACTGCAGAGAATTTTGCTAAAGAATTCCTGTTGTAATTACACACACACAGGGACACATCCATTATTTAAATACTTAGAATTTCTGCTCAGAGATGAAGTGGTATTTGTTGTGAGGGCGCTCTCAGTTCCCGAGCCTGCCCTCTTCAGTGGACAGCGCCTGATCGTTTCGTGTCTCTTACCGTATCACCAGCGTCCCTCGGGTTGGGACCTTGCAAACATCTTTGCAGGTCCAGCGACAGCACAGTGAGCAGCCTAGAAGGTCCACCAGAGTACGTTTCCAGCTGACACAGGAGAAAAGCTGAGGTGCCTGACTTTTCACGTAATGAATGTGACCGTCCACAGAAGTTAAGCACAACATTCTCCAGAGAAATAGCTCTTCTGCTACGATCTAGCATGCTCTAGGACGTTGTGATCTGAATTTTACTGCTTATTATTTTTGTATCTTATTTGCTTTCTGCTGCATCTCCTCTGAAAAGAAAGCTTGATTTACAATCCACAGGATTGAAAAGTACAAATTCAGAAAATGCTTATGTATATTAAGATAAAGTCAAAGAACGTATGTTAGATGAAAATTGTTTAGAAAGATTGATTTACATGAGGACCAGAGGTGACTTTAGATTCAAAGGGGAGTTTTTAAGAGTTTAATAAAACAACATATTTGTATCTCTTTTTCAAATTAGAAAGCAAAAGCATTTTGATGATTATATTGCCGGTATTATTAGTGGAAGTCATGCAGCTTATTTCATTCAATCAATTAGTGTTACATCTTTATTGCTTATATAATTGTTGACTGATGAGTGAAAACTGCTTGTAGTTTTTTTTCAAATGTGAGAAAAGGATTTTATTTTTTATATGGTAATTATTGCTTATTGTCTCTTGCAAAACAAACTTTTCTCCAAAGATTTGTAGTTAGACTTAGTCTAGAAACTGCAAAGTGTTTTATAAAGAGGAAATGACAACAACAAAGAGAATTAACAAGGGCAATGCTGTATTGATTCAGGAAGAAAGTATTCATTTCAGAGAAGTAATTCTTAATTACTGTGTGTTCTTTCAGAAAGGCACATCGTTTAATGACAGAATGACGACTCATAAGCAGCAATGTCTTAGGCACTTTACCTAACCTATAATTTTCCATGAGGAAAATAACTTCCATTAGTAAAACCTCTGTATTTGTTCTGATGCAAACACAGAACTGTTCCTCAGCCCACATTCCAGAGCATCCCTGCCGGACCCCTGATTCTGAAGTCGCCTGTGAGTCCCGTCCTGCAGGGTTGGGGCCCTCCCCTGGCGCGTCCTCTCTGTACCCACCTGGCAGTCATGCCCTGGATGGTGAGTCCTTGTGGCCGGGTCTGCTGATCCCCTCCGGGCGCCAGGGTTCTGCTGCTCTGGGGTTGCTCTCAGGACCCAGCACCGCTGGTCACCACCATACGGCCGGGCAGTCCACACAGGAGCTGCCACACGCAAGAGGCCGGCGGGATGGCCACGGGGACAGGAGGAGGAGGGACGGTTCCGCGGGACCCTGCCAGCAGGCGTTTGCGTGCGACTTGGGTGCCAGGGCCGAGTCCTGCGGCCGAGCTGTGTGGCCAAGTGGGCGCAGGGCCGGGCAGTGTCCAGGAGCCGCGGAGGGCCAGGAGGAGGAGGCGCTGCGCGGTTGACGAGGAGACAGGGCTTGGCTTTTACTGATTTTACACAGAGAAAGGTGCAAGGTGTGGAGGCAGTGTCCAGAGGAGACGCAGGGGCTGCCCCAGGGCCCGAGCGAGGGACGGACACACAGCACACCGGATCGCGCATGGGATTAGCGCACGCTGGGCTTTATGCGGGGCGTTCGTCCACGCTCAGAACGCATTTCAGCGATTTCAGCCCCCTTCTCCCTTTGCCGTCCCTCGCCTTCCGCATTCCCCTTCCTAGCCGCCTGAAGTCGACCTTCTGGGTTTCAGTCCTTTCTCCCTTAGTCTGATTATTTATCAGCTGATAGATTTTTGAGTTTCTCATAGAAGGTAAAACATGCAGCATTGCCCTTGCTGAATCTGGCTGGTTTCAGTTAAGATGAGGCTCGAGTTGCTTCTGTTTTCCTACAAGTGAGGCAGCTTCTTTCTCCTTTACCTCTGAATCATATCTTATTTTAGATACCTACTACATTTTCTTTATCTGTGCGTCTGTTCCTGGGTATGGAGACAGTGTTCACAGCTTGGCTAATGTGAATTGTGCTCCTATAATCATGATTATGTGATAAAAGAAACCTCACTTACGTAGAGAACTAGAACAAATTTCACAGATTGACTATAGATTTCCAACTTCCAAAAAATATTATAGTGCAGTTTGGGGGAGTACATTAAAATGTTAATATATAAATCAGTTCATTTCAGCCACTGGAGAAAGCCCATGAGGTTGCTTAGTTAGGGGTTGAACAGAGATTTTAAAAAATCTTGCAAGGCTGCGAGTATAGCTCAGGGGCATGAGCACCCGCCTGGCAAACTCAAGGTCCTGAGTTCGATTCCCAGGAGCAACCCCCCCTCAAAAAAAAAATCCTGCAAGTGACACAGGTGTATTAAGCGATTAAGTGATGATCCATAAATTGAAACATTGCCCGAGCTACTTTGAAACTAATTATCTTACCCAGTTGCATTAACTACAGTTGCAAATAACTGGCATAAACACTAGTTACAAGCAAAATTCACATACATTACAAAAGGAAATTCCATGTTATTATAAGTGCACCCAAGTGACATTCAAGCTTATATTCCATAAATGTGTTATCATAAAAAGTAAACAATATTTTTGAAAAGGCTCGTATTGCATTGACAGCTATTTTGGTTTTTAGAATAGAAAGTGTCTAAAGAAACCCCAGGCCCAGAAAAGTCACAGAGGGTCAGAATTTAGAACCTGGAGAAGGCCAGGCGGTCTGAGCCTCAGGATTACCAGGGCATTGATTCCAGAACCTGCTGAAGTACAGTTGAGTCTTCGGCACCTCAGAAATACATACCGCCCCCCCAAGTCGGCTTCTACTTTCTTTCCTTATTTTGCCATGCTAATTGCAATTTGGGAATCATATGTTTGCAATTGCAGCCTTTAAACAGTTGCAGAAGTTCTTTGTGCTTGGCCTTCACAGAATGCACACACAAGCTTGATAATATTGTGGCGTGAATGCAGTCATTATGCTAGGAGTAATGAGCTAGCAATTAATAGCATAGCGAGCCTCATATTTCAGCGTCAACATTAGTGCATTGTTATGCACATCATATGCCAAGCAGGGAGTGGGGATTTTCTCCTCTCTCTGTTTTCTGAGGCTCTGAAAGCAGATAGTTTGTCACTTTTCATTGAACCCTCTATTTCTTAGTCTGCAGAAGACACTTCAGTCTTAGAGTTTCCAGTTCACAAGCACTTGCAGAATGAGATATCATTGATGATGGGGGGTCGGGGGGAACGGTGCGCTAGGGGAATTGAGGCAGTGTTTCTATGACTGTGTTCAGGGGAACAGTACAGGACGAAGCTTGTTCATTTTCTGTTACAGAGGAACGTATCTCTTTCAGACATCACGATAAGATGCTGACTGTTGCATTCTGCTCTAGTCTCTCCTTATTTATTGAGAGCAATCAACATTCCAGTATCCTTTGTTAAAGCCTTTACAGGTTAATCATGATTTAGGGACATCATACTGTCTATTTCTGAGCACACAGCCAGTTCCATTGTAGACACTGGGCTTCCTGTTCAGGTTTGAGATTTTTACACTGAATTTGAAACTCTCATGTGATGTTTTGTGTTCTACAAATTATCTTTCCTCTGTTGCTGAATTGTAATAAAAAAAATCCAACAAATTCCCCACCTACTAAAATGTATTGCTATTTGAGAAAAAAAATTTCACATCATTTTATTTAAAATAAACGTGATCTACTATAACTAGGAGAACCTCAAGGCATTTCAGAATATTAAACATGTGCTAGATCCTGCTTTGTTTCTTTCCTTTTTATGGTTTCGTGGTGGAACATTCACACATCAGACAGGCAGCTAGTTAATGGCAACTTATTGCTTTTAAATTACTTTAGAGTTCATAATCAATCTCTTACTCTCACTGGAGGTGACTTATAAAGGCATTTGCCTTCAAATTTTCAAGGAGACACAAATATTCATGCTTCGTTTAAACACATAAAAATCTTTTTGTGTTCATAGAGGAGTGGAAAGACAAAATGCTTAGCAAAGTAACACCCATGATTTCATGCTAAGAAACTACTGTGATCACACCTACTGTGAACACAAGGTATTTATGTTTACTCAATAAGGGAGGACAGTAGTGGAGATGGTCTCTTGACTAAGGCACAGTGAAAGCACAATTCAAACAGCATGGTCCTTTTTAGTAAGTTCAAAAGCACTCTAGTCTGGGTGTGGTTATTTATCAGTAAAGCTTATTTCTTCCCATGTACTTCCAGGAAAGAAATATATTGACAATCTCTTTAAAACTGTGACCAGTTAAAATAAGGAAATATTTGTGTACCTATATCATGAATTTGTCAATTTTTTATAAAAGATCTGACAGTTTTAAAATTGTCTGCATCCTTATTTTTGAAGGAAAAGTGAGTAACAGATTGGAAAGCTCTCTTCAGATTGCACTCGCTTCTCATTACTTGTCAAAAGAACACAGTGCACAGGCTGAGAAAATCTATTTTTATTAAGCATATTACATATCCCTGAAATGAAAGGTAAAAGCTTACTAGTTCTTCAGAGCGAGCAGAAAACACTGTGGAAGACAAGAGGGTGCCTCCTACTTGGCCTACAAAGAATACTGACTATCAAACAATGAAAGTATGGCACATAGGATTACAGTACATGAAAAATAATTTTAAAAAAATCACAATTTGAATATGTCATCATTTTTTAGTCATTCTTAAATAGATATAAGCTCTCTCCCATGTTATTTTTATTAGTTACTTTCCCCTCCTTAGGAAAAAAATATCTGACACTTTACAATTTAAAAGAAGACAGAACTGTTTGGCTTCTGGTTTCATTGGGTTCAGTCCATGGTTGGGTAAATCCAAGTCAGAAACAGCATGGTAGACGGACACTGAGGAAGACTGAAACTCAATCCATAGCAGCCAGGAAGCAGAGAGAGAAGGGAAAAGCAGAGATGAGAATATACTCTTCCAGGTCACACCACCAACAGCCTAGCTCTTCTGACCAGGACCCATTAATCGCACATTCAGCTATAAACTCATTAATGAATAAGCCCATTGATGAATATGGATGCCCATGATCGAGTCCCTCTCCAAAAGCCCTACCTCTGCATACATGAGTCTGTAAGGAACAATGTGGATCTAAGTCATAACATCACACATTTATGCATTTATGTTTCATTTACTGATTCACCTAGCAAAATGTGCTCTGCACCCTTATGAGATATCTGCCAGGGTCTGGATATATAAACTTTAATCTTGCCATAATGCCATGGTAAGATAGCCTATGTGCAGAACAGCTGCAGTGCCTTGGTGGAGAGGAATCCTCACAAAGGAGGGCAGAGAAGCACCTTCCTGAAGGGACACCATCATAGAGGAACAAATTTCACACAGAAGAAATGTCATCAAGGTCAAGGAGCATCACACAGAGGAGCATCAGCATGGAGGCAAGAGGCCCGCCATTACAGAGGACCAAGGATCACTCTCATGGAGGGCAGGAAGCCACCGTCACGGAGGACCGAGGATTACTGTCGTGGAGGGCAGGGAGCCACTGTCATGGAGGAGGACCGAGGATCACTCTCACAGGGGCAGGAAGCCACCGTCATGGAGGACGGAGGATCACTCTCACAGAGGGCAGGAAGCCACCATCAAGAAGGATCAAGGATCACTTTCATGGAGGTCAGGAAGCTATTGGGGACCTGGCCTAGATCCCCAATCTCCTGAATGAGTGTATGGCAATGGCTTAAATAAATGAGACAAGTGGTATGATTTTAGGGCCCAGGAGGATCAAAGTCCCTGCAGAGTTCTTGACTCTGCGGCTATCATGAGGGCTAGGACAAAGAGCCTCTCTCTGTTGCCTGTATTTTTTATCGTTAGCAGACAAAGAGAGGGAAGCACGGGAAATGAGCAGGACCTTGGGAGTCACTTCAAAGACTTCTCCAAGTAGTAAATTGTACCAGTTAAGGAGAACTGTCTTATCTCCATGATGACATTTATGGTGGGAACAGGACTGCAGCTGCAGTCTCTATGTATTTACTTGAGTCTGAGCCAGGCGTTGGTGGTGGTGACTTTATCTTGCCCTCTGAGGTATCTCTGACATCACAGGTCACTACACACCTCCACCAGGACCAGTGATTCACAGAGATTCAATTACCATAAATCAGCTCCCATCGCCAGGCAAGGGGCCTAGGCCTTGGACAGGCTCACAGATAAACAGAAAGCCAATTAGTTAATTTTAAGTCCTGCTCAGAGCCTCTTCATAGTTGTCTCCAACAGGAAGCTACCATCATGGGGGACCAAGGATCACTCTCATGAAGGGCAGGAAGCCACCGTCACGGAGGATGGAGGATCACGCTCACAGAGGGCAGGAAGCCACCACCATGGGGGACCAAGGATCACTCTCACAGAGGGCAGGAAGCCGCCATCATGGGGGACCAAGGATCACTCTCACAGAGGGCAGGAAGCTGCCGTCACGGAGGACCAAGGATCACTCTCATGGAGGGCAGGAAGCCGCCATCATGGGGGACCAAGGATCACTCTCACAGAGGGCAGGAAGCTGCCGTCACGGAGGACCAAGGATCACTCTCATGGAGGGCAGGAAGCCACTGTCATGGAGGAGGACTGAGGATCACTCTCACAGAGGGCAGGAAGCCGCTGTCATGGAGGAGGACCATCATGGAAGGCTGAACAGCACCGCCACAGAGGAGCAGCATTGCAGAGGGTCACACAAGTGCCAGAGAGACAAAGAACTCCTGAAGCGCGGGCTCTTCTGGAGAGTGTGAAGGATGGTAATCACATGAACGCTAATGAAGTTTAAAAGATTTTCAATGTTGTCTCATGTAATTTGCCAGTAGGGAACAATCTTCCATCAAAAAGTGCTATGCAAATTCAGGGATTAAAAAAACCATGAAAATTGAGAATGTCCCTCTCCCTAGGACATCCAAGACACACTGTCACTGTTGATGCTGCCTCTGTTGTTGCTTCCACAGCTTCACACTCCTGTGAAACTGAGGGGCGCAGGGGCGCAGATAGAGCTCTAGTGAATGCAGGGCAGGCAGGTTCACATTCAAGGGGAGGATATTCTGTGCCCTTTGTGTAAAAATGATCTTTCTCTGTCTGTCTCTCTTTCTGTATTTTTTTCTTTCTCTCTCATATTTTGAACCATTAGGAAAATACAAAGACTAAAATCATGTATAGAAAACAGCTTATTAAATTTTGAAAAATCTGCATATTTTTCTAAGTGAACCTAAGTGTGGGAAAGACCTTTGAGATTAAGGTCTGTAACAATTTGTTAAGTCAGTACTGTGTAAGAGAACCCTTACATCCATAGAAGAAATGACAAGAAAGTGGTAATTTACGCAATTCATCAATTATCCATCAAACTGGATTTAATTTATTATTTTGATATATATAAATTGCACAATTATTCATTTTACTCAAGGTTCATGTATTTGTATTTACATCTTTTGCATGATTTTTGAGTATTTTTCACTTTTCATTTATCTGAAAATATCTTCACTTTTAAAAGGATATTTTCACATGCAGTAGATATAAGTAGGCAGTCATCTGATTATAGTTCTTTGAAGATATTATCCATTATCTTCTGGCTTCAATTTTTAAATTGAGAACTCAGCTGTCAGATTTATTGTTGCATCTTTGACAGGCATTTTTCTGTGTCTTGACTTTAAAATTTTCTCTTTGAAATTGGATTTCTTTTATATGTATTCCACCTTTGTACATCTGATGCTTGATGTCTTTAATCAGGAAAATTATCTGCTATTATCTTTTCAAATATTGGTTTTCTTTTATTTTTTTCCTCCTTATAGAGTAATTCATTTAAAATTTTCTCATACATTTCAAGTGTCCCTGACAATCACTCTTCTTTTAACTTTTTTTATGTATTTCAAATATTTCATATTGAGCTTTCTTCATTTTCTCTAATTCTCCCTTCAGCTTTGTCTAACATATTATTAATTTACTTAATTTTAAAAACCCAAATTGACTTTCTTAATTGCAGAATTTCTTTTTGTCTTTTTGCACTTGGTCATTCACATTGGAATTACCTATCACGTCTTGAATTATCTTGGATACATGAATCAAAGCTATTTTAAAACCAACTTTCGATAATTTAATATCTGAGTTCCCTGGGAGCTACTTTTGAATGTGTTTTTTCCCAGTTTTCAATCATTTTGTCTTTTCTGCTGGTATGCTGGATAATTTTTTGTTGCCCATAGAACATGTTGCTTAGAGATTTCACAAAGATAACTGGCGCTTCAGGTGGACGTTTGCTCCTTGGACAGAACTCATCTGACCCAGCCGCGACTTAGAGTAGGGCTGATTGATCAGGTCTGTGCCTGAGTGCTGCTGGGCTGGGTTTCTGCCTCTGTGCATGGCCTCTCTACACCGCCCATGTCCTTGCTGAACCCTGGGTCTTCAGGATTCTCTGGACCCGTGGCTCCTTCGTGAACCTAGGTGCTGTTTTCCTCACCCCTGTGAGCCTGTGGGATGCGATACTTGACGTCTGTTTGCTCCCTTGTGGCGCTGGGCTCCCCTCTGTCTTTCCTTCACGTCCTTGGGCCTCTGTAGGACGGTGCGCCCTGGCTGCAAAGCAGTCACCCTCATCTCTGCTCCCACTTTGCCTGCTTCCCTGGTTTGACGCAGCGGAGCCCTGCTGTGATACTGTGCTGTTTCATCATCGTCAGAAGAACACGTCCCAAATGGTGTTCAGCCCATCCTTCCGTCCTGAGGACAGGACCGCGAGGCTCAGCTTGCACTGGTGTGGTGACCCCCACCCACAACTACTCCTGCTGGACAGTGCCCTTGGGGGGTCACACCCAGGTGCCTTTCTCTGGCCAAGCCCCTGGTTCACCATCCCAGGCCACTGAAACCTTCTTGTTACCAAGATCAGAACTCTTACCGTTCAGGGCTGCCTAATCCTCCCTCAGCCAAACCTGCTCTCCAAACTGTCCAGGGGGCCTTGGTGACAGTGGACCCAGGGCATTCTGGGCATTTGTGGCACCTGAAGACTCCTCTGATTGAATTTCGGTCAGGACATGTGCTACTTCCCCCAGCCTCCTGGTTCATCCATGCAGGGACCGGCAGGGTTATTCCTGGGCTCAGGGATGAGTTCGCTGGGCCGGAGCAGGGCCCCCAGAACCACTTGGAGCTGCTGAACTGGCTCCAATGGGAATGATCTACACCTTCTTTTCCACAGACTTCCTTCTAAATTGGAAAAATCAACTCCAAAATGTACTTTCTCCTAAAATTCGAGTTGTAATCTACTGTTTCCTAGTGTTTGCTAAAATGAATCTATGTTATATATTCTAAAATATACAGAGACTCCTCACTGTTTTTTAATATAAAAGATTCATGTAAAAAATGTTCTTGTTTATAAAATAGAAAACAAGCACTGGCAATATCTGATAGATTTTAAAAATGATAAGTCATGCCTCGCAGCTAGACGCAAGGTCCTAGTGGTGTCATACTCCGGGGTGCGCCCTGCCTAGCTGCCTGGGTCCCAGGGATTCCGACCCCCACCCAGTAAGGTGGAGGGTCCAACAACACACTCTGGGAGTGAACCCTCACTAGCTGCACAGAGGATCGAGTTCTGCCCAACCCAGCTCTCAGCACCATCCATCAGGGAAATGCCTGGCCACCCTCACAAGACACAGAGGTACTGAGCCCAACCCAGCCCAGAGCCTCAGAGCTGCTCATCAGGGAGTGGCCAGTGTAGCTGCCGGGCCTTAGAGAACTTGAGCTCTGCCCATTACAGCACAAGGTGTGAGCTTCATTGTTCAGGGGTGCAGCCTCGTAGCAGGTCCTAGAAGTTGTGAACCCCACCCAACCAGGAGCAAGGCCCCGGCACTATATGCCTGGGATGTGCCCAGACTTGCCCTGTACTCCAGAGGTTCTGAACTCCTCACAGCCAGACGCAAGGTCCTGATGGTGCCACACTCCAGGGTATGCTCCATCTAGCTGCCTGGGACCTAGAGATTCTGAATTCCACCCAGCCAGGCTGAAGGTCCAGTGACACACCCTAGGGCTGCATCTCTGCTAACCACCTGGGTTGTGGAAGTTCTGAACACTACACAGCCAGGTACTAGGCCCCAGCAACAAGCTCCAGGGGTGTCACCCTGCTAGCTACAGGGAGGATACAAACTTTGTCTAGCCCAGTGTCCCAGAGCAAACCAACAAAGTACATCAGGGGAACATGTGGCCAGCCTCACAGACCACAGAACACAAGGGTCGAGTGCCATAATCTGAGGTCGTGCTCCAGCTAGCCACGGGGATATTGGAGGATTGAAGCTCTACCCAGCACAGTGTTCCAGTGTAATCCATCGGGAGGCTGCCTGCCCAGACAAACAGATCCCAGAAGAAAATGACAAAACAAAAGAGCAACAGACAGTCTCAATCCCCCAGCCCACCTGAGAACAAACCCAAGAGACACTGAAATGGAAGACACTGGGAGTCACACAACTGAACGTTCTGAAATGGTAGCAAATGCAGGAAAGAAACAACTCCATGAAGCTATAGAGAAACTCAAATCAGAAATAATCTCTCAGCTAAAAAATGAAATGACAATCGTGAAAGAAATGTGTGTATCTAAAAAAGAGCAAGATTAAAAAAGAACATCAGAAAATGATGGAAACTTTGAATAAACAAAATAAGACACAAATAGAATGCATGAAACTGATTCAAAGGGAAATTCAGGAAATGAAAAATTCCATGGAAAGTTGGCAAAACCGCTTGAATGAAGTTGAAGATAGAATCTCAGACCTTGAAGGCAGCATGGAAGCTTATGGTCATGAAAGAAAAGATCTCTTAAAAATAATAAGGAACCAGGAAACAACAATTCAACAACTGCAAGATGATGCCAAGAGAAATAACATAAGAATAATAGGCATAAATGAAAAAGCAGGGGTCAATACTAATGACCTGCAAAGACTATTTGCAGAAATAATAACAGAAAATTTTCCAAACATGGGAAGAGAATCTGATACACAGTTAAGTGAGGCATGCAGAACTCCAATTAAACATAACAAAAATAAATCTTCACCCAGACATATAATAATTAGGGTATCAGAAATACAGCACAAGACCAAAATACTAAAAGCTGTCAGAGAAAAGAAACAGATCACCTATGAAGGAAAGCCTATCAAAATCAAGGCAGACTTCTCAACACAAAACTTTAAGAAGAGATTGGAGTGAAGTATTTCAAATTCTGAAAGGAAACAAATTTCAACCCAGATTGATGTACCCTGCAAAACTATCCTTAAAAATTGATGGAGAAATAAGATACTTCCATGATAAAGAACAACTGAAGAAATTTATGGCCACCAAACCAACACTACAAAGAGTACTGAAAAACACTCTAGAAAGAGACAAAGATAGCTACAGTCCTAAGAAAAACAACAAAAGGAAACCAGTAAGAAGGGCAAACAATTAAACAGAAAATGTAGAAAACCAGCAACAGAAAGATAACACAACAGGGATGAGTCAGTACCTATCAGTTATATCAATCAATCTAAATTGTCTCAACTCGCCAATAAAAAGCAACAGACTGACAGAGTGGGTTAAGAAACAAAACCCAACAATATGCTGTGTACAAGAAACACATTTCACTCAAAAGGAAACTCACAGACTAAAAATCAAAGACTAGAAAACAATACTCCATGCAGTAGTAACCCAAAAAAAGCAAGGATAGCTTTTATGTTTGTAGACAATGTGAACTTCAAACCGAGAATGATCAAAAGAGATAAGGTCACTATATACTCATTGTGGAAAACTTCAAGAGGAAGAGATTTTAATCATAAATATGTATGCACCGAATATGGGCACACCCAACTATGTAAGACAATTCTTATTAGACATGAAAAACCAAATAATAATACAGTTATAACGGGGGACCTTATCACCCCACTGTCACAGAGAGACAGATCAACCAAACAAAAAATCAGCAAAGAATTAACAGAACTGAATCAACCTTGTGGACAAATGAACCTAGTAGATGTGTACCGAGTATTCCACCCATCAACATCAGAATACACATTCTTCTCAGCTGCACGTGGATCATTCTCTAAAAATAGATCATATAGTAAGTCACAGAACATGCTTAAGTAAATGCAAAGGAACTGAAGTATTTCTGTGCATATTATCTGACCACAGTGCAATAAAATTGGAAATGAATGACAAACTCACAAGAACCCCATAAACACATGGAAATTAAATAATACTCTCCTAAACAATGAGTGGGTCACAGAAGAAATTAAAAAAGAAATAAACAGTATCTACAATTGAAAGAAAATGCAAATACAAAGTACCAGAACCTGTGGGACACAATGAAAGCAGTCCTCAGAGGGAAATTTATAGCACTGAATTCCCACATCAGAAAAATGAAAGAACACACATAAATAACCTAATGATGCACCTCAGACTTCTAGAAAAAGAAGAGCAAGTCATGTCCAAAGCCCAAAGAAGGGAGGAATTATCAAGATCAGAGCAGAAATTAATGCAATTGAAACCAAGAAAACAGTACAAAGATTTAATGAAGAGCTGGCTCTTTGAAAAAAAATTGATAAACCCCTAGCCAACCTTATCAAAAAGAGGAAAGAAAAAACTCAGATTCATACAATAAGAAATGAAAAGGGTGAAATCACTATAGACCCGGTGGAAATACAGAAGATCATCAACACCTACTTTGAAAACCTTTACTCACATAGATTCAATAACACAGAAGAAATGGACAGGTTCCTAGAAACCTATGGATTACCAAAGATGAATCAAGAAGATGTAAAACTGCTAAATAAACCTAGTTTAAGCTAATGAAATTGAAAATGTAATTAGAACCTTACCAACAAAGAAAAGCCACAATCCTGATGGGTTCACTGCTGATTTCTACAAGAAATTTAGGGAAGGCTTAATGCCAGCACTCCTCAAACTCTTCAATGAAATTGAAAGGGAAGCAAGTCTCCCTAACTCATTCCTGGAAGCAAGTATTACCCTAACACCAAAATCAGAGAAAGACCCAACCAAAAAAGAAAATTATAGGCAGATCTCCCTAATGAACATAGATGCAAAAATCCTCAGTAAAATATTGGCAAATAGAATACAGCAAGTTATCAGAAAGATTATACACCATGATCAAGAGCAATTCATCCCAGGAATGCAGGGAAGCTTCAACATACACAAATCAATAAATGTAATACACCAAATCAACAGGGCCAAGGACAAGAATCACATGATCATCTCAATAAATGCAGAAAAAGCTTTCAACAAAATCCAACACTCATTCATGATCAAAACCCTACAAAAGATCGGAATAGATAGTCTCTACCTCAACCTGATAAAAGCCATATATCATAAACCAACAGCCAACATCTTACTAAATGGAGAAAAACTGAAACTTTCAACCTAAAATCAGGAACAAGACAAGAATGTCCATTATCACCACTCCTATTCAATGTAGTTCTGGAAATATTAGCCAGAGCAATTAGAGAGGAGAAAGAAATAAAGAGAATAAGGATAGGAAAGGAAGAAGTGAAGTTATCATTATTTGCAGATGATATGATACTCTAAATAGGAGAACCCCAAAAATGCATTGAAAGACTTCCACATATAATAACCAAATTCAGTAATGTTGCTGGATACATGGTGAACACTCAAAAATCAATAGCATTCCTGTACACAAACAACAAAGTCACTGAGAGAGAAATAAGGGAAACCACAGCCTTCACTATAACATCCAAAAAAATCAAATAATCTAACAAAGGAAGTAAAAGATCTATACAGTGAAAATTACATTACTCTGAAAATGGAAATCCAAGAGGATTTCAGAAAGTGGAAAGATAGTCACTATTCATGGATAGGAAAAACAAACATCGTGAAAATGGCCATTCTCCCAAAATTGTTACACAGATTTAATGCAATCCCAATCAAAATACCACTTGCCTACCTCACAGAGCTAGAGAAAGCATTCCTGAAATTCATCTGGAATGAAGAGACCTAGAATAGCAAAGGCAAGTCTGGGCAACAAAGGTAAGGCAGGAGGCATCACAATCCCTGACTTGAAACTATATTACAAAGCTACTGTGATAAAATCAGCTTGGTATCTGAATCAAAACAGACCCAAAGATCAATGGAATAGATTAGAAGATACAGCCACAACTACAGTGGCTTTCTATATGCCGTAAACTAAAACTAAATCCATGTCTATCACCATGCACTAAAAAAAGTCAAAATGGATCAAAGATCTGAATATTAAAACAGAGACACTAAACTTGCTGGAAGACAAAGTAGGTAAAAATCTTGATGATATAGGAGTAGGCAGAGCATTCATGAACAAAAATCAAACTGCATGTGAAACACCTCCCAGAATCAACAACTGGGATTTTGTTTTATTAAATTTTTTTTTGCATGTCAAAAGAAATCTCCAATAGAGTGAAAAGAAAACCCACGGATTGGGAAACTATCTTAGCCAATTGTCCATCAGACAAAGGACTTCTATCTAAAATGTATAAAGAATTAAAAGAAATTAGGCCCCTAAAATTCAAGGACCCAATCCAAAATTGGGCATCTGAGATGAATACACACTTCTCAGAGAAAGAAATACAAATGGCTGATAAATATATGAAAAAATTGTTCAACATCAGTGGTCATTTGGGAAATGCAAATTAAAACAACACTGAGATTCCATCTCACTCCAGAAAGAATGGCCAAGATTAAAAAATCAACCAATAACATGCTGGAGGGGCTGTGTAGAAAAAGGAACCCTTCTCCACTGTTGGTGGGAGTGTAGACTGGTGCAACCACTGTGGAAGTCAGTATGCAGATTCCTCAAGAAGCTAGGATTAGAGATCCCATTCCACCTAGCTATCCCTCTTCTGGGCATTTTCCCAGAATTGAAAACATCATATCACAGTAATACCTGTGCACCCATGTTTATAGCAACCCAATTTGTAATAGCCAGGACTTGGAAGCAACTCAAGTGCCCATCAATCAAGGAATGGATAAAAAAGATGTGGTATTTTTTATACAATGGAGTACTACTCAGCTATCAAGATAGATTGCATTGAGACTTTTATAAGTAAATGGACATGACTTGAGACCATACTCATAAGTGAGATAAACTCACATGTGTAAATACTGTATTGTCTCCCTAGTATAAGAAACTGAAACAGTATATATGATCCAAAATCTACAATAAAAACTGTGTAAGGGTAAGAAACTGCTCAAAGAGCAAAAGTAATTGGGAAAGAGAAAAGGAGGAAAGAAAGAAGGGAAAAGGAAAAAGACATAAATCTGTATATATGTACATGTAAGATAACTAAAATGACTATACTGCTGAATGTATTAGTTATTGAGAAAGATTGGTTAATACTCAGGATTAGATCAGTTTTACGTGTTTATGTCTGTTAATGTGGACAACCATGTTGAAGGTAATGATACGCAGTGTTGCAACCATGGTCAAGTTCCTGTCATCCTGTTTTGTAAACCTATGATGTCACTGATGTGGATTCGCTGTTCTCATTTGTTTGTCTCTTTTGCTTTTTGTCTTCTATCTGTCTTTTTTCTCTTAAATAAAAATGATAAGTCACATCTGAAACACACTTTAAAATTTTTGACTGAGAGACAATAAAGTGCAAATTAACTGAGTATATATTAAATTCCAAATACTTTATCACTGCCTTCCCTATCTCTCTTCTTCTTTTTGTACATAAAAGAAACATTATGAAATGCTTATGTTATTCATTCTAATATAAAACATTTTTCATTGGCAGACTGGTTCCTCCAGCAATTTTACTAAATTTTTCAATAGACTTTGGTGGTTACTGAATAAACCTTCTTTCTCCCATCTATGTTTAATTAAAATTATTTTACTGTTTTACATTAATTGTTCCTGTACAAATTAATGCCACGTGCGTCCTTTGCCTAAAATGTTTATTTCGCTGCTGTTACCTAATGTCTGTCATGTGCAAGGCACCAGGGACCTGGCGAGGGTTGAACTGGTGCAGAACTGTCTGCCTAGAAGTCGATCACAGACTGCGTGGGCCTCAGAAGATGCCAGGGAGCACTGCAAGTACACCTGCAGGCCGCCATTGTGATCCGAGGAGTGCAGTGCAGACTGAGCTGATGCCTGGCCTGTGCCCGACGGCTGCCTTTCCTCTAGGCTGGATTCCCACCAGCATAAGGGACCCAGCGACAGGGAAGAGGCGGGGTTCTGCATACCCGATCAGATCAGCAGTTCCCTGAAAGCAGCCCTGTCTCTGTATGGCAGGGTGAAGAGACCTACTCACAGGGTGGGCGGGGAGCAGAAGGCACCGGGTGAGTGGGAGACGTGGCAGTAAGGAAGACAATGGCCTGGCCAGGGTGGGGGCGGGAACTGGACGCCCACGTGGCTGTAGGTGGAGCGAGGAGCTGCCCACACTTTCACTGCCTCTCTTTCCTCACCTGGACGCCCGGGAAATCGTGCCATGCCTCAGCACTGTGCTGGTGTTCAGAGCAGGAGCTGGTCTGTCACAGGTGGCACAGAAGGATCTTGTAAGTGTTAGGAAAGGAAAGAAATGATTAACAGTGTGTTCCTCTCTGTTCATCTCATTGTGTTTCCATAAACACCCAAGCAGAACCTGACGCTGCATAATGATTAACCCCAAGTAGGACCATAAAGATGCGTGACGGCTTATAAGGGCATAATATTACATTATTAGGAAAATTTAAGGTGCAGTATACTTTTAGAAATATAACTGTAAAAGGATGAACTACAGTTGTATGTATGAAGTTACTATATACTCATGTATGTACTTGGCAAATTTGTACAAATTGTGCAGTTAGACACTTGGACAATTCTTATGTAATAATTGAATACCAAGATAAACAAATATAGAACAAACATTAGCCAGCAACAGATAAAAGCCTGGGAATTCAGGCTGAGAACAGGACACGGACACTCTGGAATATTTCCCGATCTAGATGTCCTTCAAGCATAGTTGTGGTAGATCAGCTGAGCAAGTGTGGTCTTGCTTCCCTCAGAGGTGCTTCACGTTACTTTCTGAAATTTATCTCCCTGTACTGTGCCCTTAATGTCCTTTGCTTAGCATGCATTCTACATGCTTGCTTCTTGCTCTTTGCAAACTGTTAAAATAGAGCAGCTTATCACAGAGAAAATCCTGCAGTATCACAGTGCCTTATGCATGATAAACATTTAAACATTTTTCAATTAATGAGAGGATACGATTTCAAAAGATAAATTTTTAATTAAATATATTGATTTAATACTTTTCCTCAAAGTGGTTTTCAGATGATTTAAAAACCATAGTCTAGCAAATGAGTTTCCTACCATGCCTCTGTTCCTGCTTATACAGATAGGTTTTACTACAGAATAGGAAATTAATACTATTTTGAATACCTTTGGAAGGTTTTATGTTTATATAATTCACATTGGAAAATAATTTGTAGTCCCTTGAAAATGCTTTTTCAGCATCTGATACGATGTGCAGATGTCAGGACACGGCTTTTTACAATACTGGGACAAGGCTGAGTTAAGCGTGTACACCGACCGAGTGAGCTCTTACATGCAGGGTTAATGCTCACCTCCACGGCGGCCTCCCCATGCCAAGCCCGAGGCTCCTGAGAGCCAGGTGCTTGCACAGATGCTGGACCCAACTAACCTTCTCCCTGCCATCCAGCACCACGGATGTACTTAGGCTACTCTAAGCCTGTTCATGCACTGATAATACACTTGGGGTCTGCTTGGCACCAGGGACCAGGCAAAGCCCAGGAGGGCATTTTAAAAACACGTACTAGTTTTCTGGGGGCTTTCAGCCACATGTAAGTACATAGAAAGTCAAAAGGGTGAACACAGAGATGTAGTGGCTGGGGACAACGACTGCACTGTGAAGGAACAGTTTGTCCTGCCTTAGCGGTCAGGGGTTTTTCCCAAGAGGAAATGAAGTTGATGCAGAGGTGTGAAGAATGCATGGGGTTTATTCTCAGGAGAGATGCTGCTTCGGCATCCACTGGAGCCCCGTGGAGTTTGGAGCCCAGCTGGTGGACTGGGAGCAGAAGAGAGGAGGAGGGGGCTGCTCGCAGGCAGGGGGTGCTTGGGTGTCTCCAGTGTGTGCTCTGACGGGGGGCTACTTCTTTCCGAGGGAGAGCTGTGCATTAGTTCTACAGCTAACTCTGTAGTGAGGTGCCAGCCATGCTTGGGACAGCATTTTGGGGGTGACCGTGGCCTCTCGCGGGGACACTGCAGAGAGGGCCTCACAGAAGAGCTGGGTGGACCCCTGGTGTTTCTTCCCCTTTCCCACCTTGACTTTGGTATGCTTGAGAGAAAATTTGATGTCTGGAAATAAAGAAAAAAAGCATCAAAGCTGCATCATATGCATACTATATAGAAAATCCCAAATTGGCATAGAAGTTATTACATAGCCTTTATTGGCCTGTTCAGAATAATATGAAAAGTATTAAAGAAATAAAAGTCTGAGATCTAATATCAGTGTCCATGGAGGTAGGCACACGCCATTAATGGAATTGAAAAGAAAAACAAAACAAAACCAAAAAAAAAAAACTTACTGAGCACTTCAGGGTTTTGGACACCCACAAATCTGAATAATAATATCACCAAGTTTCGAAAAAAAATAATCATTTGGAAATAAATCACTTTAAGTATTTAAAATGCATGAAATAAAAGTAGGTTTATTTAGCTATTCATATTTAAATCAATTTTGAATCAAAATTTGTGCCTTTTAAATCAAATTTGTGCCTTAATATCATTAAACTGGGATGTATGTGGATAGATACATATATTTCTGAGCAGTTAAAATAAATTAAAAAATGATTTTCAGTCTTATAGCCAGTGTACTTCTAGCTGAGATGAAGTATTCTACTTGTTTTTATTTTGGTCGTTAAAAATATTTACTGAGTACATGCTGCATGTAAATTTTAGCCACTGGCTGTACAGTGACCAAACACAAAAGTTGAACCACCAGGGAGAGAAAAGTGTCCCCCGCACACACCTGGCGCTGAGGGAGTTCAAGGTGCCCAAGTTGTCCTTGGCACTGTCATCAGTCCCACGCTCAAGGTCACAGGGGCAGGTTTTGTGTATGCACTTTATTTAAAGAGCAAAGTAAAAGAAAAGTGACGGAGAAAAGAGAGGCAGACTTCGTGGAGAGGGGCGGGAGGGCAGAGGAAGGGGCTGCCCTTTCCCGGGGCGGGCACCCTTATTGTGCACCGTGAGCATTTACCCACCGTTTACAGAAGGAAATCCAGAGGTGAATTTCAGGAAGAAGAAAGCTGTGGGGGTGATTCTGGCTCTGGTGGGTTAGTGGCAGGGGGATGTAGGTGAGACTGTGCGGAGAGGTGTGTGATGCTCAGTCAGGTCAAGGACCCTGAATGAAGAGCTAGAAGAGGGCTCCCCAAGAAGAGGCCCTGCGGTCCGGGGGAACGCCTTCCTACTCCTGCCCTTGGCGTGGGAGTGACCCTGGGGGAAGGAGGAGGAGACTCCGAGCCGTGCCCCATGACAGGAGGAAGCCTGGTGCTTCCACACAGGCTGTGAGGGAGCGACCAGGAGCACAGCAGGGTGACCCTGGAGAGTTCAGAGTGACAGGAGACAGCTGGCCCCTTGGCAGTTGTCTGAGTGACAAAAGAACAATGAGGAGGAGGGGCAGTGGTCCCACCCCACCACCCAGTGGAGAAGGGACAGGCAGGGGTGGGTGCTGCATGCCCTGATGGGTGTAAGGGCGGGTTAAGGATGCGGTGTTTGTTGTGGGGAGATGCAGGGTAATGGGTGTGGGAGGCTGCTGGGTGATGAGGAGTCTGTTGTTTGATGTCTGTAGAGAAGTTCACCATGGCTGACACAGGGGAGTGAATTACAGAGGGGTGGGTTTCCAAGCTGTGAGTAAACTCCTGAGGTGGTCTGGTCCGAAGAAGACACCAGTGACTTGGAGCCACCTTGGTGGCAGCCCGAGAAGGTCAGCGGGAACTGTGGGCAGCTGTGTGAAGACAGGAGACAGCAGATCATCCAGACTTCTGTCCCTTGGCCAGGCATGGCAGGTAGCGTATTTTACCTGTTCTGAGGCAACACAGCCCCCTCCTGCTGGGCGGCTTGGCATCTCCATGTCAGCTGAAAGCATCCCTCTTTCCTGTACTCCCAGTGGCTCCTGAAAGACAGAATTTCATTCTGCAGGTCATGGATAAAGAAGCAAAGTGACAGCATGGGACCAGAATTTCCAACACCCACCTTCCATCCCTACCTTGACTTGGCCATTTAGGTCGCTTGTTACCCGCTCCAGGAAAAGGTAGAGACACTGAGAACTGTGAAGTTAATGAGAACAATCTCTGCCTTGGAATTTCCGAAGCGGGCACTAACTGTGCTCAGGAAGGTGACTGCAGATTTGGAGGACAGAATGTGATAGGGATAGCTCTTGCCTAGAACTTTGTTTAGAGTTGGTATTTTGCAATGTTCTCTTTAAAAAATCCAGGTACATACCTTACTTACCAGTGCATTTTGGTTCAGTTCTGTCCTACAATAAATTGCAAGTGTACTCCTAAAAATTTATTTCCCAAGGGCCATTTTCCCTTGGCATTACAAGGAAGTATTACATTAAAACAAAATCTGAATTTAATGTTACAGAGGTCATTGAGCACAGTTCATGATTCAGCAGATACCAAAAGCAACGTGGCCAGGGTCATCCTGCAATTCTGTCACGGGGAGGAGGCACTGGAATTCATGTTGGAGTCAAGGAGCACTTGGGTATTAAACCTGTCTCCCTGTTTTCTTTTTATTCTGGAGGTCACCATGCAGGGAGCATGTCCCTTCCTCACTGTGACCCATCACTACCCACGAAGATGGTGTGGAAGGGAGACGGTGTCCCCCACAGTCTGCATTCCAGACAGGATCCACTGGGTGTGTCTCAGCAATGTGTTCGCGAACACAGTTTACACAGAATATTTCAGTGGCGCCCTTGTTTTTGATGCTGAGTCTTTCACGTGTGCACTTGCGATAGTCAAACATCCACACTTCACAAAGGGAGAGCGTGGAATAAGCGGGTATCCGGAGTGGGCCGCGCACCAGCCCTCGGCCAGCCACGTAGACCGAAGCGGAAGAGCAGGGCTGTGACCCAGGGATCTCGGAGATGGAGACGAAGGCAGGCTTCCGGTCATCAAGGAGCCGAACTCATTAAAAAATCGAAAGACTGAAACTTCTTATGAAGCACATTTATGCAGAGTCCGAATTGATAGTAAATGTTAATTAGGCTGTCTCACTCTCCTTTCCTTTCTGATGTATGAAAATTTTATGTCCAGCAATAATTTAATGTAAGTGCAGTGTAGATCACGGCTATCAGGAATGGCTAAAAGGTGGTGTGGAGTCTCTCTGGGACCGAAAGAGCACCTGTCCCTCCTTGAGACCTTCCAGTGTGGTCCACAGTCTGACAGCATACATTCTGGGTTTATTTTTTGCTTTTAATTAATGATTATTGTGTATCCTCTCAACCATATGGAACTGGACTTGGTGTTTTATATAGATTATTTAATAGACAATGACACAACAATGCTAGACTTATCTGCATCAAATTACACAGCGGTTGAATATATAACACAAATACTACAAAATGTGCTAAACCAGTCAGACTAACATTTTCACATAATCTTATTGGTTTTTGAGAGATACAGTAAGCCAACATTAACATGAATCTGAACAATATATTTGATGAGGCTGAGTTAATTAAAAGATGTATAGACTTTTCTACACAGAATACATACTCATTTTAGATGTCCATGAGACAGTTACAAAAATTTGATACATTTTAGGCTATAGTAAAAGTTTTTAAAAACATTTTGAAAGCAGATATATTATGGGCCACATTCTGTATTCACAGTGCAGTAAAACAAGAACACAGAACTATTTTTTAAGAAAATAATGAGCAAAACTACTGAGCTTTAAAGCACTAAGAGCATTATGAAAAACAACGTAGGAATGTAAATCATCAACCTGTAAGATGTGGCCAAGGCTATGTCCAGAAATACATTTGTAGTAAGTATGCTATTATTGCAAATACAAAGACTATATAAACACTCAACTTAAAAATTGAAACAAATAATAAAAACAAAATAACACATATTAAAGAAAAACTATTATAATTAAGAGAAATAATGGATATAAATAGATCCTAATACTAGCTCTTTGGCAAAACAATACTATATAATCCTTTGACAAATCAAATAATGGGTAAACCACACAGAAAAGTTGAGAAGGTAGACAAAACATGATAAAGAGGTTTTTGTTTAATTATAAAATAGTATACATAATAAGATAATAATTTGAAAATCTCTACAGAACTAAGAATTCTTTAGGGAAAAAGAACATCACAAGTCATCAGAATGAATCCAGAGACTAAAAAGTATTAAACTGATGATAAGGGGAAACTGAGAAAGCTGCCCAAGAATTAGCTGAAACTCCCCCTCCAAGTCCTTTTAAATGGCAAGGGCTTGATAATTCTCAAGCTACAGAAATGATTCAGGAACACAGAAAAGTGTAAGTGTTACTCAAGTGTTCCTATGAGGCAGGCTGATCCATTACACCCAGACTTCTCAAAAATAGCACCCATCTCATATATGAAGACAGAAGCAAGAATCTTATATAAAATATTAAGAAAAAGTAATTAAGTATGTGAAAAGACAGTGCACCACAAGCCTTAGAATGCAAGAATGGTTTGATAGGAAAGCTATTAGAGTTCATTGATTCTAAATTGCACATTTTTTCACCTTCTTTGAGGTTAGGTGACAATTTACAATTAATTAGCATTTTTCTTTCTCAGTGTATATGAAATTCTATAGCCAATGATGTCTTAATTTGAATGAAATACAGCAATGTAAAACTTCATACTAAAAAGTTCTTTTAAAAATCATCTCCATGGATGTTTGAAAGGCATTTGATGATGTTCAGACCCATTCCTGAGTTTTAACCAGAACACTTCCTTAATGTGACACAGGCATCTCGCTGAGAACCATGGCCATGGGGATGATTAAATGTGAAACATCATTGGCGTCCCCATTAAAACCAGGAACAAGAAGAGCACGCACACTATTAATATTATGGTGGTCTGCTGTGGAGCTTTTGACCACTCAGGCAGCCCTGGGAGTCCTCTGACTCGTTGACGTCCTTCACTGAGCTGCACTTCTGGGACAGCCCCGATTCTCGAGGAGACAGGCCTCTCTCTCCGCGGTAACAATTGGAGGCCCCAACCTCCACGGCCTCCCAGACCTTGGCAAGGATGAGGTGCGGTGGCTTCTCCCAGGCCCGGTTCTCCCAAGGCAGCAAGGTCTTCACCCACTCGGGCTCCAGCAGGCTCTGCACCTGCTCAGGCCGGAGGCACTGCATCTCCGCAGGAGGCTTGGGGCTGTGAGGACAGGCTTCTCCTCCTCCTCCTCCTGCCCGGTCCTGTGGGCTCCCAGGCACAGGAGGGAGAGCCTGAGGACCTCCCCTCTCGCCGGTCTGTGCTGCAGAGTCGGCACATTCTGGGGTTTTAAAAATGTTTTTGTTTGGTTGGTTGTTTTTAATTACTTTTTACTTCTGTGCATACATTTAAAAAACCAGAATATTCTTGTGTATTGTTGAAATGACTAATGCTTAAAGTTAATCTAATAAAAATCCATGTTTACACTGCACCACTGTCCCGAGGCGAGTCCCCCTTAAAGCTCAAGTCAGTGATGGAGTCAGACCTCTGTGGAGAAGCGAAGGCATTCTGCACCAGGGCATCTGCCATTTCTAAGTCGAGGAGGGAAGAAATACATTGCAATGGCAGAGTGTTTTTGTCTGTTTGGTTGTTTTTTTGGTTTTTGCTTGTTTGTTGTGTGTGTGTGTGTTGTTTTGTTTGGCTTGTTTCCCTTTTCCAAGAAAGACTAGAGATGGGGAAGAAGGGACCTCTTTTTCCCGTGGTCCCTTTTCTGTCTCCATCCTCTCTGACTTCTGGTATAAGAGAAACTTCTTCCAGATCGATGTCTACCGTGTTATAATTTGTTTTAACTTTTTTGTGATACTAGGAATTGAACCCAGGACCTCTGCTTTTAGCTGGATTGCCAGCACACTGCCACCCACCTGCATTTTTTTCTTTTCTCTCTCTCTCTCTCTTCCTCTTTTTGTTTTTTGACACTGTCTCCCTAAATCACTAACTTATTCTGGTGAGGCACATATATTTGCAATGTTCCTCCTGCCTCAGCCTTCTCCAAGAGTGCTAAGATGATAACTGTGCACAAAGATGCCCAGCTTGTTTTGCTTTCTTTTTAATGCACTTTGTGTAACTCCACACTTTACAGAAATACCACAGTCCTTACAATTATAGTTAACGAAACCATGCATTTGCTTTCAGCCATGTAATGCTTCAGTTACTTAGTGATTATGAAGTAAGTCAAAGAAGTGCTACTGGGTAAATAATTATACATTTATAGATTACTCTAAGTAGACCATGAAGATGACATATATTTACCAATATAATATTTTTAAGCACTGATGAATTTTTGTAAGTTATATTTGTATCTTTTTCTAATATTTTCACTGTATGCCACTACTTACCACTAAGAATAATGCATATAGATGCAATGTGGGAAAATACTATTTCTTCTACATGTTCTTGAAGTCCTGCTGTTAGACTTGATTTAAACATTTAATTTATTTTCAAACTCATTGTTACTGCCAAAAAACTCTGAGACCAGTCAGTATTTTTTAAAGAAGTAATTGAGTTATGTCTTCATACGATAAAACCTGGAGATCTTCACCAGCATAATTTGCGGAGACTTTCATAGCTATTTTCAAAAATAGTATTGTTATGTAAAGTGCAAAGTCCATACAAAATATTTGTTGCACGCTTTGAAATATACATCCCAACATTCTATTA
Organism: Dasyprocta punctata; assembly: GCA_004363535.1. NCBI lineage: Eukaryota > Metazoa > Chordata > Mammalia > Rodentia > Dasyproctidae > Dasyprocta > Dasyprocta punctata. Next base: position 53,608 of record RJWM01010728.1, read on the forward strand.
CTTAAACTAAATTCTTCATGGAATATTCTACTTTGATGGGCTCTTCACACTTTTAATAACAGATCTCTTCTTTACTTAAATTTGCCATCTCTGTATTAAAATTTCATTAGTGTGTATTAGGTATACAGAATAATGACTTGTTGGCATATTTGTACTTGCATAAAATATACTGTAATTATTTTTATGCACCTATAACCCTTTTTCTTCTCCTTCTCCTTCTCTCTCTCTCTCTCTCTGGTTTTAGCCTCTAGTTAGTTTCTTTTTCTTTTTTGAACGCCCTATATAAGACAAAACATGACTTCTTGTTTTGGTCGGCACGATAATCTCCAGTTCCATCCATTTTCCTCCAAATGGCAGGATTTCACTCTTCTGTATGGGGGAATTTAGATCACATTTCCTTTATCCATTTAGAAAGTACAGTTTTGGGGAATTCTCTTAAACAACAGGAGAACAGTGGTACTCATGGGAAAAAATTTTAGGACAAATTTCAGCAAACGCTGGTATGCGTAAATTGGGATTAAAAAGTTAAGAGTTTGACAGAGACAAATAGAGATAATAGTGTGGCCAGTGAGAAACATAGGAAGACGATTTTGTGCCCAATGGAACAGTAACACCCTGCCTAATAGGAAAAGTCAATATGCCTTCGCACAGCAGAAAAGCTGGAGTGACTAATTTAGTTTTTAAATCTCGGTTTTCGTCGGAAGCTGCTGCTAAACTGCACACCGGAACAGACCCGGGGGTGTGTGAGGGCGCCCTCAGTTGTGCCTGGCTTGTCAGGGCCACTTTTAGGCAGAGAGGTCACTGGAGCTGCCTGAGTCTGCGGGGGCGGGCGGGGGGCGGTGTAGGAATTATAGCTGCGCTCTCATTAACACCCAGGTCTCTGCAAGAGTACAGTGAATGAGGTGCTCTTAATCTAATTTCCCTTGGAATCGTTAACACAGGTCACGCATAAAAGAAACCTACTGCTTTTATTTTTTATCTTTGAAAATAATCAAATGCATTTAAAGCAGAATCCTGAGGAGCTACATTTTTAAGAGGTAAGATTCATAGGTAGAAAGCACTTCGTGAGCACTTTGCTGCATGTTTTAGAGATGGACCTCAAGATATACTTTCTTGAAGATGGAAAATATCTGTTACAGTAACACCAAAGTTTCTCCCAGCTATGCCACCTACATGCTCTATTTTGAGTTCCAAAATTCCTAAATTTATGAAGTTGCAAAAGCAGCTATTAGCTATAGCGTAGAGATAAGGGCAAATTAAGCTAATGGAAGAAACAGAACACAGGAAAAAAAGAGTAAACAGCAAGACAAATATTGGATCCATTATACTATAATTTAAAAAGCATAGTACTTTAGAGTCTAGATGCTGATAGAAGTTATTACTTCTAATCTTTTTTCCTGGTCTTTTAAAGTGTAAATCATAGTCTTGTAGACATTAATTTTCATGTTCAGATATATTATAATATCCTAAACAGTATATATTTATGCACTTTTAGCCTTATTTAGCTAAAATTCCAAATTTAGTGTTTCCAGAGAGAATCAAGCATAATGTTATTGCATGCAAAAACCCTTCATTGTCCCCATAGTTGTTATACACTGGCATTTATATTGACCATAACTACTTTCACATGAACTTTGCAATATCTGTATTTCCAGTGCCAATCATAATTACATAAAGTATTCTGTGGGCTAAATGACATGTTCTGCTCAAAATTTGTATGCTGACAATTTAACCCTTAGTGAAATGATACCAGAATCTGAGACAGGAGAGGGGCTGTTCAGTAGATTGTGACAGCCTCACCTCCGGATGGGATGGATCAGTTCTAGAAAAAAAGGGAGAGACTGGGCCTCTATCACCCTCTGGGTCAGCAGACCCATAACCAGGAGCAAGGGTCCCACGTGACAGCGGATCTGTTGGCACCAGCACTGTGGGAAATAAATCGTTTGTTGTTTAAGCTAACTAGTCGATGGTGTTTTTGTTGTAGTGCTAAGAGTTGATGAAAACGTACTACAGAAGTTGGGCTTAAAATAGATGACAAATATTTAAATTAAAAAACATGTAGTGCCACAGTAAAAAGCACATTACTGTTAGTTTCACTCAACCCTCCCCACTCAAGTCACACACACTTGTCCTACGTTCTTGTGACTTTCAGAAGCAGTTCTGGAAGTCCTCTTTCATCAGAGTCTTCAGGAAAATGATAAAAAATATAGCAAATGCTGCTGCTGAGTGCCATCCAATGAAGAAGCAGGCTCTCAGTAACTTCACCATGCGTCCTCATGCATCTTATTCACTGACTCTGGAGCTGTGTGATTTGTGCCTCTCTGCTAAGTCTAAATGATCTTGAAAAGTAAATGTTTTGAATCAATTCAGGAAATTCAGGCAGCCACAGCAGTGCAGCAAAAGGCACTCAGAAGAGGACTTCCAGGGCTGCTTCAAACAGTGGCAAGAAGGGTGCAAGAAGTTGAAGAACGGGAGACATTTGGAGTAGAATTTATACCAATGTGTCTTTTACTGTAATGACTTTTTACAATTTAAACATTCAGCATATTTTCCAATCAGGTATCATAAAATTTTCTCTAGGCTAATTAAAATTTTAACAAATTAAAAATATGTAGAAATTTTCATAAGGGTTTTGTGATTACATTCCTAGTACTTGATTATGGCAAGGAAAAGAAGAAAATGCTTAGAAGCTCAGCACTGATTTGACTCTTGTGAATTTTTTTTTTTGCATGCTTCTATAATGTAAAAATCAGAGGAAGAACCACTAACCTCTTCCTTTGAAGCACATTGTCCCTTGATTTAGGACTTACGTGTTTTATAGGTGTTTTGGCCTGTTGGTCTGGCTGCTAACCTGTATGTAGGATAACTGTATAAGGACTTCTAAGATTAACAAGTGAATCTGATGCTGGCAAAAGTGGGGGTGTAGAGGAGAAGGGGGAAAAGGAATTGTGATGTTATGGCTGTGTGCCAATTCCCCATAATGAGTGTAATCATTATGAACTGCATGCATGTACTATAGTTTAAGAAAAATTATATATATATATATATATATATATATATATATATATGGTATGATTTAGTTTTTCAGAAAGAATGCTCCTGACACATGAGCTGCCCATGGATGGTGAGTGACAGTGAGGGTCTTGGGGCTCCTGAGGAACCTCGCCTTCCAGGGACGCTGCTGCTGCTGCGGCCACCTGAAACAGTGTGGCCTTCTGTTCTCTGGTGGGATCTGTCCTGCAGAGCTGTGCTACATAAAAGCAGTTTGACCACAATGACCCTTCTTTCGCTGCTGCCCCACTGGAAGTCCCCTTGGCAGAGACCCTGGACCTGCTGCAGTCACACTGGGGACAGTGCCTCACGTTCAGAGGCCTGCAGGGACCGTCAGGGAAACTGAGCAGTAATCGGGTCACATATGTTACAGCCACAATTTGCATATTAAAGTGGGAAGAATTTCCTTGAAATTTTGCAACACGCAGAATTTCTCGTCTTTTTTTGGGGGGGGGCATTACAAATTTTAAGCAGAAAAAATGCCTTGTTTTCGAGAGATGTTTCATTGCAGTTAATCGTGGATGGGACCACAGCAGGGCAGGGATGCGGGGAAACAGCCCAGGACTGGGTGAGTGCAGGGGGAAGCTGGGCTGGTGCTGAGGGTGCTCCCGCCCTGGCATGGTTGCAGTGGAAAATTCATGACTCTCAGTTGTCAAAAGATCCCAGAAATCTAGGCTTATATGGGTTTAACCATTTTTTAAATGTTAAAGAGGAACTCCAGTGGTGTTTAAAACACTATAGAAATCTGTACCATCCTTATGGGACAGACTCTGCTATTTATGGCAATTTCTGAAGTTAATTTAATTACGTTTGTTTCCACTGTGAGGGAAGTCTGAGTTTTCCTGGCCATTTTGGAAGGCATGCGAGTCGTTCCTGACATTCTGAAGCAATCAGTGGCACACGCCCTTTGTCGCTGCGTCCTAAGCATTAGGGTGAATGACGGGGACTCCGTGGGGGCCCCAGTGGCCCTATCCGGAGGTCAGGCAGTGCGCTGGGTGACAGTGGGCTGGGCCCATGCCTGCAGCCCAGAGTTCTCATGAGGTCTTGGGTAGAATCCGTGTCAATTCCTTCATTTCTGAAGTGACCTGGGTTTCTTTATGATTTCTATGGTATTATTTCAATTGGCAGGAAATAAATAGATCTTTAATTTTTCATGTTCTAATTTAATGACTAAAATACTTTACTTGGTAAAGCACTCATTTGGTATATAAAAGATCAGCTTTCAAATTGAGTCAACCATACTGTCTGAATTGAATTATAATCTCAGCTGCTTCTGATCAAAGAGATAAAGTAAACTTTAATTCTGAAATTATCAGAAAGTGATCGGCTTTTGTAAGGGTCACTCCAGGTACTGATGAGAAGGGTAAGAGAGCAAGGACACCAAATGGACAGTCTGGGGCTCAAGGCATGAATGAAAGTAGCTGCAACATGGACTGGAGTGACAGAGATAGAAATAAACTACAAGAGCTGGTAAACATATGTGGTGCATTTAAAGTTTATTACAGTAAAAACAATTGCCACTAACCCACCTCAGACTGAACTTGCTTTGAATGTATCTTGTTGTTCTTTCCTTCCTCGTTGGCACTTTCTGAGGCAGTTCTAGAAGTCCTCTGTCTTTCCGCTGCTGCTTCAAGGTCCTGAGTTGACTCAGTGTTCACAGCAATTATCTGTGAAATCGAACATTACCGTGTCACCCCATTCACTGGGCCTGGCACCATGTGACTTGTGGCTCATCCTCAAAGTGAAAATGACAATGTAGGTGAAAGGTTTGGGATTGACTTGGAACGACGAGGCAGCTGTGACAGCGGGTGCTGCTGAAGACGCTTGTGAGACAGACCTTCCAGAACTGCTCCAGAAAGTCTAAGCGTGATGGGATGAGTGTGATTACAGTGAGGGAGAGTATCCTGAGGGGAATTAATCATGATGTGTGTCTCACTGTAATAATTCTAAAAATTAACATGCAGTGTATTTTTTGATCATACTGCCTGGGTTGGATTTTCATCATCTGTGTGTGTGTGTGATGTAGTTGAGTTTCAGTAGCTCCGTGAGGACTCTTTCCTCCCAGGGCCGTGGTCTAGGTGTGAAGAGAATTCGGTCTAAATAGCCCAGAGACAGCTCAGTCAGGGCTGGCGGCTCTCCCACTCAGCGCTGTTGCATTTTACATCTTACTACTTTGGACTCTTGCCTCCATGTATATGCATTCTTCTAATAACTTTACCTTTACGCATAGAGAGCATAGATTCTATACAACACTGAAATATCCATGTGAGTCTTTATAAGTGTCATAAAACACATGTGCACTGAAACTGACACAGACATTTTTATCAAAAGTGAACATTGATTTCCAAGACTTAACGTGGACACCTACCTCCTTGGAGATAGTTTACTGTTATTCTTATGATTCTATTCTAAGGTCCTGTTTCTTCTTTTTTCCTTTACTAATTTGACCTCAAATGTCATCTTTTATTGCCTTAGGTAATATGACCTGAAGGGTTTTTTAAAACAGCATGTTATGATCTAACAAAAACCTGAAAACAGACAACTAATCATAATACTTCAATCTGAGTTAACACTGTTATCATTCATTCATTTATCTTCCATTTTTCACCACTGTAAGTTTATTCAGTTTAATCGATAATGGATATGCCCATAAGTTGACAACTTGGAGACCATGCTTCCATCCTAAGCACTTGCTTGTTTAAATATTTGGCTTCTATTACGTATGAAGTTCCAGGTTTAAAACAGTTACTATCCACCACATGTCAAATATGGCTGTGGTCCTGAGTAGGGGATATGTGGAATCCTAGGAGGAATGCAGATTAAGTCAAGGAAGTGTTCTAGTTTAAGGTCACTGGCTAATTCCAGGGCAGTACTAAGTGAAGGTGTCAGATGGTTTGGCTGAAGCCTGCTGCTTGTTTTTATACAAGAGATCTGGTTTCAGCCCCTTTGTTTGTTAAATGGAGCTTCAGAAAGAAACCCTTGCCTCATTGGGCATTTCTGCCCCAAGGGCAGCCTTCTCCACTAGATACAATTGTGGTTCCTTTTCCAAGGTTTGCTTTTCTCAGGTTTCAGTAATACATGCCAACTGCACTGCAGCATGCTAAATGGAAAATTCTAGAAATTAACAGTTCAAGAGTTTTAAATAATATTTATTACAGTTTATTTTTATAATCGTTCTATTTTATCCTTGTTAATTTCTTATTGTGCCTCACTTGCATATGAAATATTATCATAGGTATATATGTGTAAAGAAAAGTATAAAGGATCATGTGTTAGGTCCGAAATTGTCCCAAAGTACATGCACATATGTGTGTGTGTGTGCGCACTTGTAACACTGACCAAGCACCCAGTCTTCCTTATCTTGTTATGAAATTTCACCACAGTACTGACAATGGGTTAAGCATCACTCCATTATGTCCAGGCTTATCTGTTCTTAGAATCTCTTCTTGCCCACAAGATTAGCTCATGTCAGGACACCCAGAGCTCTCAGCGCTGGGCCCCACAGCGTATTTCCAGTAAGTAGTTTGGATTTAGATCAGGTGATGGGTTGGTCACTGGTCACTACCGTGTAGCTTGGTCACCCTGCTTGGGGAACTGTATTTTGCATCAGTAGAGGAAACTGGCCACTGAGTAAAAATAAGGCCTCCTCATTTATCTTCTTTCTCAAAGGGAATCACTTTGTAAGATAGGATGAAAAAACGTCAGAGATGAGCCACCATCCGGCCCCAACTCCATTTTAAGGAGAGTATGAACACAAATTAGAGCTCTGAAGTGTAACAAGGAATGAAGCAAGACATTCTGCGATTTTACCACTTTCAACAAACTTGAAAGGACTCCTCGGTGTAATTAGATTTATTCAGTCTCAATTTCTGTCCTCTCCTTCTTTTCTCCCTGCCTCCCTTCCACTCTGGCCTGGAAATCTGCACCCACCTACCCCCAAATTTTAAGCATCTTAATATGTCATTGTTCTGACATTGTTTAACACATTTTAAAGACCTTTTATTCTAAAAATATGCCACTAAATTATCATTCTTTTTTTCCTCTGTTTTCATTAGAAACTAAGGATTTTTATTGCTATAAATACCAACCAGTTCAACACTGTAACTTACTACATTTGAGAAGTTAGGGCCATAACATTGAGAGATATCTTCCTTATGGAATTGAAGTCATCACCAGATTCCAATCCACTGTGCTCATCAGAGGAAAACATCACAAGGAAGCCTTATTGCCAGGCCTTGTGAGAAGGTGCATTGTGACCTCTTTCATTGAGTGTTACTTCATGACCCATAAGTGATCATTCAAGAATGGCTCTTGGAAATTTGAAAAAAGCTGCAGAATCAACCCCAATGTTTGAGATTCAGAAAACACATATAAAGCAAAGAGATATTTTTGACTCAGTAGTTCCACTAAATAAATAAAGTGACGAAACTTTGTGTTGTTTCCTTTACACTACTGACATCCTGTCAAACACCTCGTGCAGAGACACATACAAGACCAGTTGCCCGTGCCCTGCTCGTTGTGTCTACGTAGGAAAGTTCACCTGAGCGTTATTTCATCAGCACTCTGGGGAAGAAGCCCAGCCTGAGAGAATCAGGCGTTCAGGTACAGCAGGCTCAGGTCTTCCTCCTGCTGCGCTGTAAGTGGCGTGGACGCCGGGCTGCGCTCTGGTCTTCAGAACGTGGCCCCTGCTCGTACTCCTGTCAGCTCCCAGTGTTTGAAAATTGTCAGAATGAAAGTGACTCATACACATTTTATGACTATCAACATTAGTTTGAGTAATTATTTAAAACTATTTTGCTATTAAAATTTATGTAAATAGTCAAGGTGACTTTTAATAGAAAAATGAGTTTTAGTTTCCCAAATGAAACCATAAATTTTCTGACCTAAAAAAGAGTATGCCAATTATAAAATACTGCCCCAAATTCAAAGAAGTTAAGTAAAGAAAAAACTATGGATAGCATATTAATTAAATGTGAATACTTGTTAATTTTTCCATTTGACTTAACAATCACATATGTGAAATGCAACAAACTGACAATTTTAATTATATTTAATACCTAGATTATAATGAGACTAATTTCAAGTTCAAAAATATTCTTGACTCTAGAAAGAGACCAGTGTTGTATAAAATATTTTAATTTCCTAAAGTAAATGACTTTTATGAAGTTCCTTCATGATATTTTACACAAATATACTGTTACAAATTGCTTTAGATGAAGTTAGTGTTTAGATCCAATTTCTCTTTTACTTGGTATGGAAAGGTATAGGAGGTTTCATTTTTTGCATTCTTAAAAGTATTCTTTTGCACTGGAGCCTTCCTTACTGATTATGGAATTGTGGCTATTTTGTCTTGAAGAATTAAGATATTTCAGGGAGGTTAATTCACTTAACTTCCAGGTGAGAGGCCAGTGTCCCTCCTTGGTGTCAGGGCCCACAGGGAGAGAGCCTTGGGTGCAGGCAGGGCGAGGACCACGTGACTGGGGACAGCTGCCTCTGCCTATCTGAGAATATCCCCTTCTTCGGGCGTGTCCTTGAGGACCACGTGACTGGGGACAGCTGCCTCTGCCTATCCGAGAATAGTCCCCTTCTTCGGGCGTGTCCTTGAGGACCACGTGACTGGGGACGGCTGCCTCTGCCTATCCGAGAATAGTCCCCTTCTTCGGGCGTGTCCTTGAGGACCACGTGACTGGGGACGGCTGCCTCTGCCTA
>RJWM01010729.1:0-62253 GCA_004363535.1 Dasyprocta punctata
CACAAATTGAAAACTGATTCTTTTTAAAAATACTTACCTAGTCTAAAGGAGGCACCAGAGACTTAACCCCAGCCAGATGTATAAGGCTTGATGGAAAGCAGTATTTTTAGCTTTGATAAGTAAAAGTAACAGTATATTTCACCATTATCTTCAAAACTTCCCTAAGCTGTTGTGGCAGAGATTAAGAGAATTTTAAGAAGATATTGAGAACACTCAAAGAGTAAAACTGTAACTAGTGGGTAGATGGTGATGAAAGGCAGGTAGTAGTTCAAAAAAGAATTTCCTGACAATCACATCAGTTTTGAAAAAAAGAGAGCAGCTTATTGGTCTTGAGTCCTCTAGCTCATTAAAAGTCTGGGAATATGGAGAGGACCCTTGCCCAAAGTAGAAGAGTTTGAATTTTGTAAGTGCTATGTAACTGTGTCAAGGGCTATGCTGAACCTTTTATCATGTAGTGTTTTATTTTAACTTCATGGAAAATCTAGGCACTAAGAAGTGTCACTACCTCTATTTTATGAATGAGAAATCGGGGTCTCAGAGTGGTTAGATATGACCACAGATGCACAGAGGCAGTAAGTACGAGCCCTTCCTGAGAGGGCTCCCTCCATTCAACCCAAACAAGATACAGTTCCAATTCCGAAAGCTGAAAATTCTGTGTATTCAAAACCCAGACAGAGAGGAAATAGCTCTGATTCCAAAGTGACCAAAATGTTTATGTCCATGCCAGGAAGTGTGTTTTGGCGTGTGGGGTTCATAATTCCCTGGAGACACGCAGAAGGTGCTAGACCCTTCCTGCTCCCGCCCCACATCATCTTGTTTCTTCCCATTTGTTGTCAGATGCCCTGGGTGCTCAGAAAGCCTGAGGCAGAGGAGATCTCCTGAGCGCCCTGCAGAGTCTGGCTTCAACCCTCCCCCAGGAAGCTGTACTTTAAGAGAGGTGGCTAGAAGCTTTTGCCCAAGAAATGAACTGCAATGGTGGAATTTCAGGCAGAGCGAGAAAGGTTCTTTTATACACCTCACCTGTCCAGCACCCTACCTGTACTGCAACGGGCATCCCTGGGTCTCCCTGGCACAGTAGCCCTGCTGGGAAGTCTTGTCAATAGTCACCTTCACCAATTATGTTCCAGAACATCTACAGGTTCATTGGCTTGTGCTGGGAGGAAAGTTGCCAAGTGCACTTTTGTAAAGACAGTTCTGTTGAGTAACTTGAGCATTCTTCTTTGATACTTGCAGAAACGGGAAAGAGCTCCCAAAATTCTGACTCACCATCTGTGCCCTGACCCTAAGCAACCCAGTTCAGGTCTCATCCGAGCATGTATTGGGGCTCTTCTGTCTGCTCTCTATTGCTTTTGACTTTGCACAACCTGGGTCATCCCTGCAGATTCCACAGGGCCAGGTGGGTCTCTAGCATCCAGCTCATGTCACCTTGACAGACCCAAGTCCTCATAAGCTTCCGCTCAGGGCACCTGTCTCTCACTCTGAAGATGAGCAGCAGCGACTTCCCATCTCCCCTCACCTGGCAGCAACACCAGGCCCATTGCGCTGCTTCCAGCACAGCTGTCCTGTTCTCATAATGGATCTGTCTGACTGTAACTGTATCCTCTTACTTCTGACAGCCTTTTCAGCTTTGTGGAACCTCCAAACAGATGAATAATTTTCACTTGTGCATTTCAGTGAGCTTAGGGAACATTCAAGATTTAGAGATACAGCTAGAAATATTTCCAGAAGGATGAGTCAAGTAATGTCGGGGGTAAATGGGAAAGAGAAGAAAGGGCCCTGCAGTGCTGCTTTTGTGAGCCAGCAGTCCTGATGTGCACTCTGGAGTCACTGTTTCCAGCTTGCAAATCCTTGGCTGTTGAAACGAATTATCTGCCTCTTTGTTTTGCCTCCACTTCCTCCTCCTTTTCTTTCTCCTATTCTTCTCTCCTCCAGTTCCCCATCTCCATGAAAACATGGCCTAATAGTCACAGATACCCTGCTAAGCTTCACCTAGTTATTAGAGGATTCTCTCTCTGCAAGCTTTCAGTACCATGTACATTTGCCAACCATCAGATCATTACTAAGTCAACATGCCTGACCCCTTCCCCAAGAATGCACCTAGGGAAGTGTCCAGAGGGGACCCTTCACGTATCTTTCTCAGATTCCATAACAGGATGTATCTTAGACCAATATGGACATTTCTCAGTAGGCTCTCATGGTTCTAAAAGCGCCTTTAAATAAGATTTTCAAAATATTCAACAGAAATATTCTCAACACAACACTCATAATAATACTATCCCAGAGTGTAGTCCAAAACAAATTGAGGACTTGCCTGTACAAAAGTTTCAAGATGTTCAGAAGGTGTCAAAAATGGCAGAAGGATCTGACACTCAACAAAGCATTCAGTTAACCAAACCCACAACCTCCAGGGATTCAAGGAAATACAAACTGCAGGGATTGAGGTGAACAGTTTAATCGTCTTTGACTCCAAAGGCGCTGCTGCCGAGGAGGAGCCGGAGCACTTCCCAGACACAATCGTGCACAGACGGCTCTACAGAAGAGTGGCCAGCCTCTGTGCTGCGCTGTGGTGATAATTTGCATCATCCAAGTGCTTCGCATAGTTTTAACAAAAGCATTTTGAGTGTGAACAAACAGTAGAAATTGCACTTGGAGAAGCTGGATAGAGTTCCTCTTCCATGGGGACCAGGGAACTTTGGCTTTTGGAAAAAGTCTGTTCCCTGTTCCTGGCACGGTGGCAGGGTTCTTACCCAAGGTCTTTTCTCCTTAATGTTGGAAGCAACTCCAGCCTTATGTGCCAGTTCGGCGCCCTGAGTGGGAGGCTGGAGTTTTGGACAGCCAAGATGCCCCAAGCTCTTCCAGTTTTTATGGCACCCCGCACATTCCAACCATACTCTTTCTTCTCCTCCCACCTTTCTGGACCCCATGCCCTTTCCAGGGTTCCTTCTTTTTTGCCCAGACTTCAACTTTTCATGTTTTCCAACTTTTTCATTGGGCCCTGCTTTTTTTACCCTTTACAAGCCTGCCCGTTCTCTCAACTTCAGCCCTCACGGTGAGGTGTGCCCGCTTCACAAGCCAGCTGTTGCTCTGTCTCCCCACTCCTTCAGAGGTCCAGGACCCCGATCTTCCGCTGCTCTGGCCCCACTGCTCCTTTTTCAGAATTTGGATCTGGAAACTCCCCCAAAGCCTCACGTGTTCAAAGGTGACTGAATTGTGGGAGCACTGCGCTCATGAGTGAGTTCATCCAGGCGGAGTTTGGAGCTGAGTGCGCATGAGGGCGGGGTCCGGACAGAAGGGGCAGCTGCGGGCCTGACCTGAAAAGCGCTCCTCCCTCTGCTCTCTGTGCTCCGGCGGCCTTGGCGTGAGCAGCTGTCCTCCACCAGGCCCTTCCTGCCTCCGAGTCCACCAGCTAAGGACTGAATCCTCTAAAAACCGTGAGCCAAGATGGACCCCTCTCCTTCAAATTCTGGGCACCAGCTATTTTGTCCCAGCCATCAGAGGGTGACTAAGACATCCTTCGGTTTCTGACTCCACCATTTTGCCTGACCAAGAAGGCAGCACCATGGGGAGAATGCGTGGCCCTGGAAGGCGGGCAGGGTACAAGTTTTTGCTGGATTGTTGAGGAGCTTGGTGTCTGGATCATCCACCTCCACCACGGTTTCTGACCCGGACAGGGCTGCCAAAGCTGCAGAGCTGCCATGAGGACCAGGATTCTACCCAGGGCTTTTCTGACTACCAGCCCTAAGCAATGGTATGATATTATAATGATAGCAACAAGACAGATAAGGACAGAGACTGCCATGCCCCTTGGCCAGTGGTGATCTTCTGCTCCCATAGCCACAGTGGGCCTACATGGCCAGTTCTTCCCGCTTGTTTGTGTCCCATCCAGGTCTCTCCTTGTACCTTTTGTACTCGCACTAGAGCTGACCTCCGTACCTATCCCGCGGGAACCTCTACACGAGGCAGGAGATTCCATCAGTAATGAGAAACATGAGACATTCTCCACTGACTTCTCACAAAGATAATTTCTGAAACCACCTCTGCTCTCAGCTGTGTGAGGCGGGGTCCAGCCACTCTGCTCAGGGCGCCAGCGACGGCTGGTGAGGCGAGAGACTTCCACTGGGTCCAAAGGGAAGCAGGACGCCGCAGCACTGAAGGCAGCAGAGACCCCCAGCAGGCCGGATGCTCTGCCTGGAGTGTGGGCCTGAAGCGTTCAAACGGAGATACTGATCGTCAAGGGTGAGGAGGTCCTCCAAGTCATCTAACGCCCATTAGAAATTCCAACCCATGTCGTAGAAGCATTTTAAAACTCTAACTTCTCAATTTGAGTTTTTTTATTTAATTTTTAACTCAATTGAAGGAAACGCCTTTGGTGTTACTTTTCAACAACCTATCTTTCTCAGCTTCAGGCACGTCTGCCTTCCTCACAGAATTCCATCGATTGCTGCTGCGGCCTTCACGGCTTCGCAGAGAACAGTGGCGCTCTCCACTGCCCCTCATCTTTCAGTCAGAAGAGCCCACGCCTCAAGAAAGTGTGCTGGTCCTTGTGTGAGTAAAGCTTTCCACGGCATCGGGCAGCAGAGTTAGTCACCCTCGCAGTAGGGTACCACGCTCTGAGGACGGTCCCACAGACGCAATGCCCTGCCTTTCTCTATTCTTAGTACAAAAGAAAAATGGTATCTTGCATGTGGCTCCCTGGAGCAAACGGAAGGAGCTGCTCACAGCTGGAGGTACCTAAGCCACAACTCTGGAGAACCCCGGGATCTGCCTGGCTGCCCTAAGACACACCCGCAGCCCATCTGCAGCAGCTCGGCATGCCCTGGCACCCACGGAGAAGCTCTGCCTGCTTCCCTGGAGCCCAGTGGAGCACTCATCCCATTAAGTGAGATCTTTGCTGCAGAAAGGCCCGAGCCTATTCATCACCCCAGGGTTAGCATCTCTGAAATCTGTTTCCCATTCGGTAGGCAGCGCTTTGTCTCGCTCAGCCAGGAGGTTGAGCCAGGGGCCACAGTAGAGAACTGGGGGCCACGTGGATTCAGAATTTATGATTCGGCAGCCTCAGCTGCTGACTCACTCATGTTAGGTGACCTGTGCAAAACCACTGGACTTTGACAGGCCCCAGCCAGACGAGCCGGAAAATGATATCAGAATAGCCTTCTTCTGGAAACCAAACCCAGTGTGAAAATTGAGATTTCCTGAGCAGATAAATTAGAAGCAACCTTTTACAGGAGGAGCATGACAAAAGCCATATGCTGAGCTTTGGCAGATGCAGGGCAGAAAGTAACTGCAGCCTAGTGTCACCGTGGACACACCTATCAGCTGCTGAGCTACGCCCACACAGCCACTCGGCCACTGTCCCATCTGTGACACGGCGTTCGACTGTGTGGTCTGCGGACACTGAGCCAGGCGGCCCTGCAGGAGCCCGGGTCCTGGTGCGTCTCTGCGGCATCCACATGGTCTGAGTGTTTACTGTGGCGGACAGTGTCCTAAACAGAAAGGAAATGAGTTTCATAAAAGAGATCTTGGAACATTAAGAAAGAAGGAAGAATGACAAAAAAAGCAAAAATAGCAAAAATCATGGACATTCCTTTGATGCTTGAGTTTTGTAAATATTATAAATGTAGAAGAAGAAAGTGTTTAAGAAAAACTAAGTGTGACAGGCAAAAGGACTTAAATGGAGGTGTGACATGTATATGATGTCTATATATTTAACAATGCCTACATCTCCCCCGAAAATTTTATCCAAAGAGACACACTGTAATGCACTATAAATAAGTTAAAATATAATTCCAAAAATCTCTAAGTAACCCACAGAAAAGGTAAATGAATGAAAATGGAACAAAATAGAAAGTAAAATGTGAAAGTATCAAATTTAATTACAAACATAAACAATTACATTAAATATAAATGGTATAAACACATCAATTAATCAATAATCAAAAGAGTAGTGAAGCACATATGTGTGCACAGATGCACATACACCCCTCTTCATAGATGAATAACGTGCCCAGAGTTGTAGAGTTAACAAGAACGCAAGCTCAAAGCATGGAGAGGTAACTCAAAGGAAAAACAGATAAGGTCAGCTTGATGACAAGTGTTCTTCTGCCCAAAACCATTTCCAACCTGTGGCCTGATATTCTACACATGTATTCATAAGAAGTTTAGATATTTTAAAAGTTTTATATTATCCATTACATTAAAATAATATTCCTCGGTCTACTAGTCATTCAAGTATTAATGTGAACTAATTCAGTTGAATATTGGTATCTCACTAAGTTACCTGCATTGAAGGAATTAGAACCTCAGAGCCAGGGAGAATAGGATGAAACCTCTAGTAGTAAGAATGGATATCAAGGATATCACATGGTTTAAATGAAAGGGACTTAGCAAGTGCCACCGTAACAGTACCAGTCAGTGTGACAGAGTCAGCAGAACATATCCAGCTTCTGTGACTGCTACCATATGAGGGGACGGAGACAGCAAAGACTCGCTGAGAACACCTCACCCCTCACTTCCCAAGGAGCACAGGCTTTGACTTCATGCAGAAATGCATACATCAAAGTCCACACTCCTGTGGTTTCTGACAGCATCCTCTCCTGACGCACGCTCCTCCCCAGCATAGCCAAGGGCTGAGGACTGAGCCCCTGCTGGTCACTCATACAAGCTTCTTGTTTCTTCAGTTCTTGTCCTGTGAGGTTCCTGGTCAACACAACCCCAAGTCTGTACAATCCACCACCCTTTGGGGTCTCCCGGAGCATCCCCTGTTCTGCAGGTTCACTGATGGACAGGCAACCCCAGAGCCTCCCAGGATACGGAGCAGGAGCAGAGGAGCCCTTACCCCCAGGTGCTTACCACCGCAGACAGCCAGTTCTCACACATCACCAGGTCTGCACGCCGCTCTGCTCCACAGAGTCACTCAGTGAACCATGACGGCTGAGGCTCCACCACCCCGTAGCTGCCTTGGGCAGAACGTGCAGACCTCTCAGGTGCAGCATGCAGTGAATGCAGAGACAGACTAACAATCCGCATGTGTGTTTTCCATTGCCCACACCTGGGCATGCCACTGGCTCACTTTTGCTGGAATTATATTGACGAGCAGCAGTCACGTGGCTCACACAAATGAAGGAGGGACGGGGGCTTGGAGGTCAGCAGAGCAGTGGGTGAACCCGCCGTCCTCCTCAAGCCAGCAGCAGCAGCACAGGGGTGGTGGAAAGTAAGAAACTGCTCTCAAATATGGTATAACCAGTTTTGTTTACCCGTTCTACCCAGGAGACACAAACCAAATACCAGATAGTTATATTTTCCTCCTGTCACTAATTACAGCTACGATTTAATCATCTTCCTCTTCTTCTCAGTCAACTACCTCTTGGGCAAGTCCTGTGGCTCTCCTATCACTCACATTTATTTCCAAGCCAGTTTGTGATGTGCCCCGCTCCCCGGTGTGGGTGCTGAGGTCCGGACTCCGAGCACCCGCCAGCGTGCACTGATTTGTAGGTACGTTCAGCTGCCGCGTCATGAGGTCTGATGCAGACGGAGTGGGGCCCGACCCAGCGTGACCGCTGTCCTCGTAAAACGGGAAATTCGGCCACGAGAAAGATGATGCAAAGACACAGAGCGAATGCCCTCTGTAAACCAAGGATGTCCGAGAGCTTGCGAGAAACCTGGGCAGGAAATCCCTCCAAGCCATCAGCAGGAACAGCCTTGCTCATACTCTGAGCTCTGAGTCCTGGCCCACAGAACTGTGAGACCATGTATTTCTATTGCTCAAGGCTCCTTATTAAAGGTGCTTTGGTACCAACCTGAAGAAACTAACAGTGAGTAAATTACACAGGGGCCTGGAGCCTCAGCTTGCAAGTTTGGGGATCCCCTCCCCACCCCCCGCTTACCCAGGAAGGGCTGCAGCTACCCCAGCCTCACTCAGTGGCACTGGCACCGGCCTCCTCATGTGGGGCTGTCGGAAGTCTCTGGGGCGCACACATCTCTCGCACTGAGCCCCATGCCCACCCAGGCACTGTGAGGGCCTGCCTTAGACCCCGCAAGGAGAGGGAAATTAAACAGTCACTTGGAGACCTCACGACAGATTTAAAGGAAGACCCTGGAAGTGAAGGGAGTGCTCCTTCCTGCCTTTTGACAAGGATCCTCCATTTCCATTTTGCACAGGGCCTCAGGGCTGAGAAAGAATAATGAAGTGTCAACACGCTTAAGGAAGCAAACACGAAACAGTGGAGGCAGAGGCTCTGGTGGCTCTGAAGGTCGGGTTCCAGCGCCTCCTGATGCCCAGCTACAGCGCCCGTGGCTCCTCTGAGCCACACTGGAATCTTTAGAGTATGTTCCTTATTTACTCAAAAATGTTGAGCTAATTGTTCCACGTCTACAGCCTAGAGAACCTTAGCTGGTGATACTGTCTTAGTCCCCTTTCATCAACTGACACCACGACTTAAAGGAGGAGAGGTTTAGCTTGGCTCGTTGTCTTTAACTGATGTACCCACAGTCAGCCAGCTCCAAAGCAGGGAGAGCAGGGAGGAGGGCCTGGTGGAGGACAGCTGCTCAAGTTCCCGACCGGAAGCAGGCGGACAGAGGCTGTCCAGAGAGCCAGGGCAGGAGTGGTCCCCACAGGACCCGCCTCTTCAGACAGGCCCAGACTCCTAACAGCACCCCCAGAGGCTGAGATCAGTAGGAGATTAATCCACTGAGGAGCACAGCACCCCGGAATCCTCTCACCTTCCCAAAGCCCCATATCTGAAAACACGCAACTTTCGCGACAGTCTAGATTTAAACCGCAACAGTAGCCTAGTGACATTTAGGTGAATTTGGATTCTCCGAAGTCAAGATAGCACAAACACTTTTTGAAACAAGTAGCATCAACTTTTCTACACAAATTTTGGAATATTGTGACTCTTCTAAGTCTCTGGAAAGTTTCTATGGAGGATGCAGTTTTCAGGCTCTGACTGGATGGATGCTAACGTCCACGTCACATTCAGATAGTAAATTAAACCAGGCTTTGGGGTGCAGCACATGCCCATAATCCCACCACTGTGGGAGGCTGAGGTAGGAGGATCACAAGTTTGAGCTCAGTGTGGGAAACTTAGCGATTTAGTGAGTCCTGTTTCAAAACAGAAAAAGAGCTGTAAATATAGCACAGTTCTAAAAAAAAAATGGAAAAAGACAATATGTTAAAACTATTTTATCTATTAATGAACATCCACCATCATTTAACAATATCTGGCATTTTGCATTTACAACTTGGGTGGGTTACTGAACACTGACAATTATTATAATTCAAAACCATTTTCTCCTTATAGTTATGCCATCCAAGCATTCATTAAAAGAGGGTCAGGCAAGTATACTACTGTGAAGTAGAAACTATGCAGCAATAGCCTCTGCAGAAAACTGGATGACCGCTGCTCTGTGGTGAACTTTTCATTCAGCAGACAGCGCCGTGAGAGTGGTCACGGGGGGCTAGAAAAGCAAAGGCAGCACTGAAGCGGTGCCGCCCTTACGTTCACGGAGAACAGTTGTGTGAACCCAACACGATGGTCGCAGTTGACCTGGCTGTCCAGGAATGTCATGTGAAATGCCCCAAACTCCAAAAGTTAAAATGCACAGCTTTCAAGAATGCATTCTCGGGCTGGGAATTTAGTTCAGTGGCACAAGTGCCTGCCTGGCAAGTGTGGGGTCATGAGTTTGATACCTGGTACCAAAAAAATAAAATAAAATAAAATAAAATAAAATAAAATAAAATAAAATAAAATAAAGAATGCATTCTCTCCATTTTGTATATTTTAACAATTTCATTTATCAGGGAGTGATTTATATGAAAATCAGTCTTGAATTATGCAAGATCTGAATCAGGCAAGGCTGTCAGGTGTGAGCGTCTGGTCATCAGGGTGGCCACTCAGCGGCCTCCCCGGCCTGGGAGCCAAGCCCAAGGCTCCATCAGGAGCGGGCCATGGCTTGCTCTCATGCCTGCGTCAGGGCAGCTCCCCATCACCAGCCCCTCAAGAGAAATCTGAAAGCATCTTCCCAGAAGCGGAGTGGTGGCCAACACCCGGATCCCCATGTCACACCAAAACAGCCTGCCCGTCAGCATCCTCATACTCCACCCGGGGTGTTCGAATCCAGAAAGGGGCAGGGCCTGCCCGGAAAAGGCCTCCTGCCTCCTCGTCCCATGAAAGCAGCAGTCGCATCACAGGACAGCCTCGTAGGAGAAACGCATTTTCTACCTACAATGACTACATGCCACACAGATTTGGGACATCATTCGTAAATGATTTCAAAGTTTATTTGTCCACTCCAAGGAAATTACTGGACCCTCCAACTGCATTTTAATGTAATTGCTTCCATGCCGTATAGGAGGCTTCGGCAGCCGCAGCAATCACCTCCGATGTCTAACGAGCTGGGGGAGAATCTGCGTCGCCGCTGGCCACAGTCTGTGTTAGGCCTGTTCCCTTAAAGCATCTGTGCTTTCACTAGAGCTCCGATCACCAGGTCTCCTGGGATGGACGATGGGCCATGGGTCTTCCCTGAACAAATCGATGCTCTATCATTGTCTTTTATATTTTTGTGGCTGTGGAACTCTAGGTTAAAATTCTGGTTTCAGGGTCAGAATCCCACACCAGCCTCCCACTGAAGCAACCTACAGCTCCGGATGAGCGTGACTCCCACATCACAGGAAGCAGGACCTAGGGTTGCTGCAGAAGGAAGAGATTTTGCTGATTTCAAAAGCTTCTTGGTATGGTTGTTGTGACTGATCTGCAATCCCTTTCACCAGCAGCAACTTCGACCAAATAATGGTAGTAGTCTCCTTTCTTTTTCAAATAAAAGACTTTTCTCCCTGGGATCAAGGAGCACTGGGGATCAAGAACTTTTTCAAAAGACACAGTGCATCATTGCAGATATCCATTAGCTCAGTCTCAGTTTTCTCTCTGTATTCTTGAGCCATCTGCTGCTGCTTCTCAGCACCTCCTGTCTTTTGCTCGATACTTGAGACAACCCTCCAAGATGACCTACAGGCTCCTATAACATTTTTATAAGCAACGGAGAGAAGAGTCCTCTCCTTGTTAGATAATTTAGTGCCTTGCTCGGTTACAGACTTCATGCAGGCTACCACGTCGTCGTATCACTCAGCCTGCTCGGCTGGTTTGGCCTTCTGCACCAGCTCGTTTTTATCCACACCTGGATGCTCTGTGTCCCAGGTGGGTGGCGGCAGATGGACGGCCACAGCAGTCTCTTGGGGGGCAGCAGTGGTGGTGGTGAGGCTGAGACTCTCGGTCTCATTTATTTAAGCCTTTGCCGTACACTTGTTTGGGAGAATGGGAATCTTGGCCAGGTCCCCCATAAACCAGGGACTGAGTCTTCTGAAATGATGAACCAAAATAAACCTTGCTTCATTTCTTAAAGTTGAACATCTCATGTGTTTTGCTATAGTGATGAAAAGCTGACCAGCACTGCTGGCATCATTACCTGCTGGCCAAGCCAAGCTGCCCAGCTGTGACCACTTCTAGACGTTCCCTTCCTTCAGATGAAGGACTGCCAGCCTCAGACGCCAGGGAGGTCCCTGGCTGCAGAGGAAAGTGTGTCCAGAAGCCACGCTCCTGTCTTTTAGAGCTCAGGACTACTGGATCGGGTGAATCTGGGTTGTTTCTTCCAGACTTGTGCTGCACTTTTAGTATTTACAGCAACAGACTAGAAAATTAATTTCATGTATGCCTAGGAATATATAAATATGTGTGCAAGTGTCTATACCTGGACAGTGGGTATATAAATGCCAGTCTCAGAGGATGCATTTACTATAGGCAATATTAATTTTAATGTTAAAAAGACATCTATTATATTATTTGTATTAAAATAGGCATCAGGATACAGTTTCTTCAGTGTCTGGTGGGAGACCAGGTACACTAAGATGTCCTTATGAGGGGCTGGGTGTGTGGCTCAGGGGCAGAGCACGTGCTTAGCACAAGAGAGACCCTGAGTCCAATCCCCAGGAAATAAAAGAAGAAAACAAAACAAATAAAGACAGTGATTAAAGACAGTGTACTGGCTTTGGCCACAGTTACTTTTGAATACTGAGCAGCTGACATTGGTGAGTTACCTGGACACCTGTTGGAAGGACTGCGTGTGTCTGGGCTGTTTCTGCCCCTGAAGGGCGCAGCAGAAGTCTCCCTTCCTTGCTGCAGTCCCCATCACCACCGAGCCACAGCGCTTCCCACCAGGGCGGCACAGTCAGTGCTGCTTGCCCAGGCCTTGCAGGCAGTCAGCCCTCAGCCTCTTTCCTGGAGGACCTCAAAAACACGGAGGAAAGCAAATATAAAAGAGAAATACATTTCTTTTTATACAGGGTTGTTTTTTTCTGATTACAAAAGCACTAATCCTCCATGGACATGACCATGACTACAAATCACTTACCATTTAACTGTACTGAGATTACTCTGTAAACATTTTGGTATCTTTTACAGCCTTTTTTCTGTCTCTCTGTATTTTCCTTTTCCAAAAATGTGATGGCAACAAATATAGCATCACACGCCCTCCCTTTGCTGAAGACCTGCCGTGGGTATTTTCCCTGGATTCCGCTGCTATCCTCATCCGCTCATCAGAAACCAGAGCTTGGGAAGGTGCCGCACGCTGCCCCGGGCCCTGGTCACTGAATGGCAGAGCTGAGGACTCAGTGCAGACCTCCCGACGTCAAGCCCAGGACTCTCTGTTTCTCCGAGCTTACTGGATTGAGTCTCAGTCAAAAGGACGGGAGGGCTGTAGTTGGGATCAGTGGCTCAGAGGCTTCGAAATTTCCCTGATTCTGGGAGCCACACAAGGTTCAAGGAAGCATGATTACTCGGCAGCTGGCTGGGACACCTGGGTAAGCTCTTCAACTGTCCAAGCTGCCGAGAGGCATGGAGAGTCAGGACCTGAGAAGGGAACTGAGACATTGCCAAACTAAGTTTTCCTTTGTGTCCACCATAAAAGTCCCTTCTGTCGCCTTGAGGGGAAAAAAGAATCTCCTGTCCACGGAGAGAAGGGAGCGGTTTGCAGTGCCCTGCCTTCCTTGGGAGGCCAGGGCTGATGTAGCTGATGTCCTCTCACCCCAACGCTGGATACCGTGGAGACGAAGTCGCTGGGGATTTTCAAGTAGAGAAGGAAAGCTTAAGGGCTTTATGGGAGGTGAGGTTTGAGGTGGATAGTCAGAGCAGAGCTCAGCGTGCAGCCAACACCACAGGGTCTCGGCGGGACACCTGCACTGCCGCATCTGTCGGCACCTGTGAGAAACCCATTTCAGTCTCTGAGCTTGGTACTCGGGAGGAATAATTATGATCAACAACATAACCATAGCTGATAGCATTTGTTAAGTGATCTTCATGTGCTAAGAACTTTACATACTCCATCCTCATTTCAGTCTTCGAAACAAGCAAAGAAACTGTCACTTCCTAAGACGGTTTTTGCACTGGGAAATTGATAGGCCCCTAAAGACTCAGACTTCTGGTCTACTTCCTTCTAATTTTCTATTCAGAACCTCTAAAGCATGCTGAAAGGGTTGTCATTTTCCATGGTATCATTCAAGGTGCTTATTAAAATTAGAATTCCTGGGCTAGAAGCACCCTTAAATTTCATCTAGTCAAGTGCTTTTATTTAACAAATGAAGAGCCAGGCCCCAGCCCTCTCACTGGGATTATCGGGGGCTGTTTCTAATGCCTGACACCCCTATAAGAATAAGAATCAGAGAAACAAACTAAATTTTACCCAGCTCCACCAGACTCTTAACATCCATCACTGAGGGAGTGGATATTTTGTCTGGCAAAATGCCTTCTGATTCTGTTTTCAGAAAACAATACCAAAAACTAATTAATCCCATGCTTTCTTCTTTCCAGAAGAAAGGATAAAAACTGAGAACTTCAAGGAGGGCCACTGTGAGCATTTAGTAACCAGAAGTGACTCAGAAGTATCCAAGATGGATGACAATTTTCACCACCAGATTTCAGAGGGACAAGAGGAAATCCTTATTTCCTAGCACCCTGCAGAGAATCAGAAATGCCATCACCCCACGGAGATCAGTGAGTTTAAGAAAGTGGAGTGTCACTAAAACAATACCAACATCATTGCAGCGGTCACCACTTGTGCTGGCCGCCAGGTAACTCTGAAGGCGACAGACAAAAGGGGGAAGAAAAGAATTTAACAGATGCCACTCAGCTGTAACTGAGAAAATCAACACGGTTTGAGGGATACTCAGACTGTCTCTCATGGCCAAAGTTTGGAAAGAAGGTGGAAGTTGGGTCTATGTCAGTTTGGGTTTACATGTGGAATGGGGCTCTGTTTTTAATCCACGCATTACTAAAAATCACTGCCATTGATACAGATTTGCCCTTCTAGAGCACCTAAAAGGACTGCTTATCTGAGAGAAGCAACATGTCTACTTTTGGTTTAATATGAGACAAATGTATCAGTTTAAAGTGAAGCTATTTTGGAGATTTGGGAGAGGTAAGAGAAGGTATGAAATTGAAGATTTGGGCCATTAATCTAAAGAAAGCCCAATATCTCTGTTATGATTTGTTTTGTTTTGCTTTGCTTTATCTCCAGTTGTGTCCAGGTGCTTGAGTACAACTCAAGTGGTGGATTGGTGAATTTGACCAGGTTGAAGGCATCTGGGCAAGTGTGATATGGGTAGAAGAAAGTACAGAGGCAGGAATGGGGAAAGGTGTGTTTGTGAGGTTGTGGATGCGGTGCCGATCAAGGAGCCAGAGTTTGCCCAGGAGGGACCTGAGGCCATGAGGAAGTCGAGAGCCACGAAATCACATTGGGGGAGAAGGGTTGGATTGCACGTCTCATCAGAGTTGCTGAGGTCAGTAAAAGGCAGAATAAATGAAAAAGAGGCCTGGCGACTGATCCCTCTCTTTGGACCCAGGCTTCTGAGCATGCAGTTTGGAAACACCAAGCCTGACCTCTGAGCAGTGGTCTGTAGAAGGCAGAATTCTGAGTGATGCATTTGGAGGCGAAGAGGCAGCATTAGAAGAAAAATCAATGAGAAGGGAATCATTTTCATGGACCTAAGGAATCTTGCTCCCTCCACTCAGCCGCACAGTCAGTGCTCGAGGCCTGGGGCAGCCCCAAAGGATCCCTGCAGCTCCGTGACCACAGGAAGTTAAGGGCATTTCTGTAACCAAGCTCTGGCCACCCTCCATTTTCTGGTCAAGCTTCTCTGAATCCACGCCAGCTCTCATCCCTCATTCCGCAAGCAAATGTTAAACTCATCCAGCGTCCTAGGCCCTGATGAAAGCACCCAATCGTGAGAACCAGTGCTTTGCTAGAGCCCATTCTGCGTGAAAAGCAAAACACACATAAGGGACAAAAACACCCCCATGGAGCTAAATGAGAGAAAAAGTGGCGAAGTGTCCCTATGGTGAGAAAACAGGGTGAAGAGTGACCACCATCTCCTCATTAGGGCTCCCCTAGCCAAGTTCTGACTGGCAGGCCCAAAGCAACAAGCCCCAGGACCACAGGAGTTCCCGGTGCTCTTTGGGATGGACAAGGAGGGATTGTTGTTCACGATAGACTCTAGAAAATTCTGCTGTTTCTCTACAGCTCAATTGCACATGTAATGGAAAAGCAGAATTATACAGTGCAGAAGTCAAAGGATGCTGATCAGACACTGTGACTCTCACATCCTGGCAGCGCTGCAGGCGGGGAGTGGCAGGAAAGCAGACAGCGCGCATGCTCTCACCTGAGCTGCATCTTCTCTCAGATCAGCAGGGGCATTTGCTTCTCTTAGGAGCTCAAACCTCACTGTGAGTTATCCGTGCAAGGGATCTGGATGAATGCTCCTCTGAATCCTCCCCAAACCATCCTGCCACCACCTATGCGTGGAGAAACTGTCTTCCACCAAATCAGACCCTGGTGCCAAAAGGTTGAGGACCACTCTACCAGAGGCTTTCCCAACGGGACCAACTGTTAATATTCATGATAACTTTGAAGGGCAGGAAGAATTTACTGTGTGTTGCAAATGAAGAGACTGCAATTTGGAATCCAAGTGAGTTTTTCAGGACATCACAGTGAACAAACAATTGACCCCCAATGCTCATTCTTCTCCCTCTCTCATCCCACGCTGTCTTCAGTGGAATGGAAGAGAAACTGTGGTTTCTTTGAAACACAGAACACTTAATTTGGGGATGTTCTCCAGTAGGCTCTGCCCGGATCCACATCAAGCAGCTTTGAATGCTCACGGCCTAGGGATTGTTCTCAAGGCCTCTCTGATTTGTCCTGCTACAGTGGGGGAAGGCAGAGCATCAGCAGTGTTTAATTTAAATGAATGCCAGACCAAACTGCAACTCAAAGAAATGCATGAAGAATATCAGTTTCACCTTCTGTCTTATGTTTAAAACAAGGCTTTTCCTCCAACAAACATTTGCTGCTGAAGACGCCCTGCCTAAGTCCCCAGTCATGATTTTGCAACTCAAGAAAGCATGTGGTCTGATTAATTTTAACATTCACAAACCTACCAACTGTACAACATTTCAGCCCAAATCATGGTAAAATTAAATCTTCACTTTGAAATTTGCCAACTGTCTTTGTGGCTATTTCTCTCTTCTTTAACCTATCTTCAAAGTTAAGAAATGTGATTTCAGAAGGTTACTAACCATGATCTGCTATATTTTTATTTATTTTTAAGAACTGGGCTTAAATTATTTTAATAATATTGCATCCCTCCAAAAACATTTGTATGAAGTAAAATCATTTGCACTCGGGCTCATCCATTTCTAAGGTCTCTTCTAACACCAGGAAGCACCACCTGGGTCAGGAGAGCTGGCGGGGTGGGGCCTGGGCAGTGCAGACGGGGTGCCCACACTCCTGGGAATGTCCGGTGACCTGGGCCGTGGGAACTGCCGGAGCCTACTCTTGAAGGATTTCTGTCTTCTTCTGGTGATGACAGTTATTTGGAGGACAGGTTACTTTTTCTTTTTTCAAGCTTTTTTTCCCCCTCATTTTTTTCCTCTAGTGGCTTCCAGAGGGATCTGCTTGGAATGGAGGAGCAGTTGTCTCGGTCTGGGACGCGAACGCTGTAACCGGACGGTGGAGCGCTCTCACAAGAGAAATGCGGACTGAAGCCCCGCAGGCTCCTTGCACAGCCTTGGGCTCTGGGGCCGGAGCTCGGGGGAGAAAGACGCACAGCGGCAGAGCCTGTGGGTGCAGAGCCGTGCGCCCTCCAGAGGGTGCCTGCCGGCGGAGCCCGCACCCTCCCACCCCCGCCCGCCCCTGCCGCCCCTTCCTTCACCAGTTTTGCCCTGTCCTCGGCGTGGCAGGCCCTGGAAGCACCGTTCATGAGTTCCTATGTGACCGTTCCCGGAATAGTTGAGGAAGGGGACATGGTCTGGGTTAGGAAGTAGGTGTAAGAGCCAGTTAAATTTGGGTCACAGTGGGGTTACATCTTATTCAATCATTAGTATTACCCTTGGTTGTTCTTTAAATTGTTCATAAATACTCTATAGTATAAAAAGTCATTTGTTCAAAAATTTTTGGATAGAAAATAAGTATATAAGGTTTTTACAGTGGTATTTAGCGTATAATAAATAATGTACAGGAAAGGTGATTTTGCTGAATTTCTAGTTATGTGGAGGGCAGCACGTTGCTGAATGAAGGTTCAGAGCATGCGTCGCTATCGCGGTTACGCGGCAGCGACCTTGGTAATCCGCAATCTAGTGAGCAGTGGGCAGTGGGACGCAGACGTCAGAGAGACAGATCTGGAAGTGAGGGCCAAAGTCCTCTTGCTGTTTCTAACTTTTCACATGAAAATCCCAATGAGAAAGTTCCTGTGTTTTGTGGATTTAATGTGTAGCGTGTAGCCCTTCCCCCCGCATCTTCCTTCATGACTTCAGAGCCTCAGGAGCAGATGGTAAAGAGAGTGGCCAGAGCGTATCAAAGGATGGGGAGTAGTTTGCCAAGCACTAGCCGTGGAGACTAAAGCTGGAGCAACCTGCATGAGGCCTCAGCGTTAACCCAGGCGCTGAGTCCTCCCCGGGACCCCTGGCCCCGCGTGCATCCCTTGGGGCTGCGCCTCTGCCCCAGCTCCCGCCTGGCTGTGCAGACAGCTCACAGGGAGCCGGGCCCCACAACAGGGCAAAGTGACAGTGTGAGAAGGAGGCCTGGGCAGCCTGGGGTGCGGGAGCAGAGACCCACGCAAAGGCACAGTGCCAGCACCTGCACAGCACCCTAACTTCTGTGTCAACACAAGTCTCGCACCACGGTCCTCAAGTGTGGGGCCAGGGGGGCACCTGGGAGGCTCTGCCACACACTTCTGGTGGGCCAAGGGGGACAGAGTCTGGGTAAAGCAAATTTCCTTTCCACTTCCAAGTTCTAAGCTCTCTCCAGAGCCGGAGCTGCAGCTCGCCCTTCTACCTCCTCAGGTACTGAGTCCATTCTGGGAGAAGAGCTAGAAAGGAAAGGAAGAGGAAATGAAGAGACATGAACAGCAGCAAAGACAGAGATTTCTCGTTAAACTGTGGGCTCAGCTCCTCCCCTCCATCGTGTTTTCCCTAAAACTCTCAGCGCAGGTCCAGCCACGGTGGAAGCATCTGACACAGACGCACTGAGGAACAGTCTACAAGGCACTCAGCCAGCACTGCTGAAAACTGTCTAGGTCACGAAAGGCAGGAGGCCGAAGCCACCACAGACGGGGTGAGACCAAAGGGACAGCTGACGGGAGTGTGGGTGGGACCCTGGCAGAGGAAAGCGTTAGGGGCAAGCTGGTGGACTCCAAAGACAGTCTGCAGGTAAGTTACGACTCCTACATTTGTAGTGCTGATCTCTTTTATATAAGTGTATATTAATCCATAAAATGGGCTATTCACACATACATATAACATTCTTTGATTACATCTTCTTATCCTTTTCTCCCCTTTCCAATTCCCTTTTTCCTCTCTAATAGTCTCCCTTCTACTTTCCTGTCATTATTTTGAAAGAGAGAAAGCATATGGTACTGTATTTGTCCTTCTGAGCCTGGATTAACATGATGATCTTCAGTTCCATCAATTTTCCTACAAATACCATAATCTTCTTCTTCTTTATGTCTAACTAGTACTCCATTTTGTCTGTTGAGCAGATTTTCTTTCTCCGTTCATCCATTACCAAGCACCTGTGATGGCTCCACAGTTTGACGGCTGTAAATTGAGCTGCGATACACATGGGCACGCGGGTACATCTCTAATCTGCCGGCCTTAATTCTTCCTGGACTATACGTAGGAATGGTATAGCTGATCAAGTGTAGCTCTATTCTTAGTTTTATGAGGAACTTCCGTTCTGACTTCCACAGAGATTGTACTAAACTACATTCCAAACAACAGGGTACAATGCTTCCTTTTCCATTGCATGGGCACCAGCATTCCTCATTTTTTCTATTCTTGATCATATGCATTCTTACCGGGGCGAGATATCATACAAGGAGTGTCCAGAATATGCAGTGAATATTTAAATTTTCAAAATTTATTACAATAAAGACACATTGCCATTAATCCCCCTCAAAGTTACCCCCCCACACACACTCTGAACACACTTAACCCATTGTTCTTGCCACTTTATGAAGCAGTTTCAGAAGCCTTTTTTTGTGAGTATCTTTATGAGGTGTGATGAAAACTCAGTGCACACTGCTGCCGAGTGTCATCCAACAGAAAGGCAGCTCATAAAACCGCGACTCTGCGTCCTCACCACCTTCGTCACCAGATCTGGCACCTTGCGACTTTTGGCTCTTCCCCAGAGTCAGAATAACCACGGAGGTAAACGTTCTGAACTGATTTAGGACATCGAGGCAGCCACGGGAATGCAACAAAAGACGCAAAAGAAGACCTCCAGAATTGCTTCAGAAAGAGGTCGGAATGATGGAATAAGTCAGTCCACAGTGAAGGGAAGTGTTTTGAGGAGAATTAACGGCAATATGTCTTCCAGTGTAACAATTTTTTACAGAATTTTAAGTGCTCACTGTATTTTTCAATCACGTATCATACTTACACAAAATCTTCAGAGGAGAATGAGAAGCAAAACAGACCTTGCTATTACATGTTTACAACCTTTATGTCACTGGCTCCTCATAATATATTCTTAGAGGTGATCAGAAATGCTACTGTTATTTCCATCATGTGGATGAGAAAAGAGAGACCCAGAGATGTCAGGCACCTTGCCGAGGGCTGCTCTGGAGATGTGGGTAGGGCCGGACTGGCCCTGAATTCTCTGGACCATGCTTCCTGCATGTGAAACCCCCTGCCCCAGTGTGGTGATATCTTCCATCTGTGCTCACCAAGCACAAGTCCTCTCTTACGCTTTTTTGACATCTCCGAATGAATACCGCGCAGGACCTCCTTGGACTTGCAGAAGAAGAACCCAAGAAGTAATAAAACTCTGGCTGCCTGGGGACTCAGGAGGGTGAGCTGCTGGGGTCTGCACTGTGAGCCTCCCAAGAGAAGCTAAGACCCTGATGAAATGAAGTGAGTCTTTCCAGCCTGCACAGATGTGTGTCAGTCTGCTTATTCGAATGCTTTCTCCACCCAAACAAATGAAACACAAAACCCTGAAACTGCTTCCATCAGCATTTTTAAAATGCTGTACCAGTTTCCAGAGGTCAATGGGGCGATGATCATACAGCGAGCGTTCAGCACAGCTGACTGGCATTTGCAGTCAAGGTCAAAAAGCCAAGGTACATGTGGCATTCCAGGATAAGAAGATCTTTATTGCTCCACTTGGTTAGGAACCATTGGATTATAAACTCTCCACTTTCAGAATCCAAAAATATTTGATATGATAATATAAAAAAAGAATAGTTCTGCTATTTCAATTGCATTTGCTTACTTGTGAATGAAGCGTATTTCTTATCCTTGCAATCAGTTAGGGCTTAAATGTGAAACTGTCATTCATCCTGACATTTATTCATTCAAAACATTTAGTAAGTGCTTATTATGCCCTGAATACTTGAAATGGAGGAAAAACTAGAGTAATTAAGATGTAATCTTTGCCTTCAAGGCAGGTAGAACATGTAGAACAGCTCCTAGATATGCAGAAAAGTGCAACAGAGAGAAATACGGGCAAATATTACCATGTGTCCAGTAGAGACAGGAGCCCTCAAAAGAGGAGTGGAAAGGCTCTGATAGAGGAAGTCAGAAAGTTTCAGAAAGAATAAGATGTTGGGGGGGCGGTTTAGAAGATGTTTTCCACACGCATTAGAATAGAAAGAGCACACAGGTAAGATCACTGTTGTTACAGCTTAGACCTAGTACGTCCCTCAAAGCCCTCATGAGCTCAGGGACAAGACGAGGGCTTTTGAAGGTGATTGGGTCACGTGTGCATTATACTCATCAGTGGATTCACTCATGGTAACTAAGCTCAGCCACTGAGTTTGCTGTTAGGGGGATGGGCTTGGTTAGAGGTGGGTCACTGGGTAGGGGTTGACTGAAAAGAGTATGTCTCCCTCTCCAGCTCTTCCTTTTACTCTCTGCTTCCTGATAGCCATGAAGTGAGCAGCTTTTCTCTGCCAGACCCTTCTACCTTGCTACTTCTGCCTTGGAGCCTGCCAACCTAAGACTGAAACCTCTAAAAACTGCGAGTCACAATAAAACTCTCTTCCCTTAAATTATCAGTATCTGAGTGTTGTATCTCAGTTACAAGAAAACGACTAAGACAACTGTCAAGAATATAGGTAAGAATAGCTGGCAAATTGAAAACACTTGTTTGCTAATCACAAATAAAAAGGCAGATCGCAGAGATGGGCAAGGTGGGGTCTGTCTAATAAGTAGAAAGATGGGAGACCACACAGCAGGAGGCAGGGAATGGCATGGTATGTTTCTGGGAACACTAGAGGCTTAGCCTGGAGAAGAAGAGGACACACCTCAGGACAGACAGGTCAGACATGAAAAATACAGCCTTAAATGCCTGATGGTGGGTGTTGTAGTCAAAGGATTTGCAAGGAGAACAAGACAGTACAGGACACATAATTTATAATATTATTTATAATTAAGGAGTCAAATACAAAGGAAGTGCAGGGCATCTGTCCACAACACTAAAGACCTAGAAAATCCGGATGAGGGCCTGGATCCCACAGCAATGTCCTGCATGAGTCTATCTGAAGACCTAGAGCCCATGACAGTGCCTCCCACAAGTCCAACTGGAGGCCTAGAGTCCATGATAATGTCTCATGCAAGTCTGTTTCACAGATCTGCACTGGGAAGGCCCCAAGGTCAGTGGTGGAAGCTAGAAAGTCTGTGCCAGTGGAATGAAGGAACTGTGCCAGCAGGCCGAGGGTTCTGCACTGGAGCCAGGAAATAACACTCAAAGTAAGAACTAGAGCTCCCCCAAAAAGTAACACAGCCATCCTCAGCAACAATGACGTCCCAAGCTCCTCTGATGATGAGAACAGCCGAGTTCATATCAGGAAGCCAGCGTGACAAGCTTATCCTGGATATTGAGCAGCACACCATCTTGCCTTCCGTAGCCAGAAAGCAATGCTCAAAGTAAGGACCACAGCTCCCCCAAAGAAAACCACTGCCATTCTTAGTGACAACAAGGTCCCAGGCTCCTCTGACAATCAGAACAATCAAGTTCATATCAGCAAAGAAGCTCGACAAGCTCCCCCAGGAGAATCAACAGCACCAAACACTTCCTCTAAAGGTCTCCTTTTTATGCTGGCAGCAATCCTCAGGTGGTCCATCTACACTCGGTACCACGCTGATTCAGTTCAGCTGGTGTTTAAGTTGATGATCAGTTTCCAGTCCACCACAGTGGGTTTCACTTTGCCCTGATAAACAAGATCATGTATCCAGCAGAAGAGACCTGTAGTCTGAAAACCATGAGTAAATATCACTGGAGAACTAAACTGTATTTTCTCCCATTGTCTGGAGTCAGGGCACTAAACAATCCCTGAATGCAAGCCAGAAATGAAGAGGTAGATCAGTTTGATATATTGGAATAAGTTCCTCAACAATTAGTATACCCTCTTAGCCTCCAAAGCCCAGGTCTCCAAGGTTGTACCCAGAGCTGTAAGAGTCAGCTGGAAGGGTTCTACCCTTGTCAAGCTCACTTGCTGGCTAGGGAGATGAAATTAGCACACAACAGAAAAGAACTAAGGGCCTTCTGGTCCTGTAACACATGTTCTGCCATAGGGATCCAAGAGTGATAGACTGACATGAACAGAAGCAAGTGTCCCCAGCCCCACCCTCGGTTCTGAGGAAGACAAGATTTCCAACTAGTAAACACTACACAGGGAACCATTTCATCCTTGGTAAGGAAGTTCCCTATTTAGAGGTTTTAGCCTTTCTTGAGTCAAGGGTGCTTGTGTCATTTTTTGAAAGACCTATATATTTCCCCCAGAATAACTGCAAATACCCATGTACACTACAGTACAAACAAGGTTTATAACTCCTCCAAAATCAATGGGATCTGAACTCCAGCTCTATGCAATGCCTTTAGGGGGTCATGAGAGTTAACCTGCATCAAGAAGTGAGCAAAATGGTTAAAAGTCCAGTCCTCCAAGTTAGACAGAACCCAGTGCACTGGGGAGGATTGCCTGCAAAGTCTTCCTCTTTCTCTTCTTCCTCTTCCTCTTCCTCTTCCTCTTCTTCTTCTTCTTTTTTTTTTTCCAGTACCGGGGATTGAACTCATGACCTTGCCCTTGCCAGGCAGGTGCTGCACAGCTGAGCTATATCTCTGGCCCCAAAGCCACCTTTCTACACAGGTCACCACCATACTTAGGGAACAGAGGTCCTGATGTTTGTCTTGCTCTGAATATACATTTGGAGGAGAAAAGCATTAGCATCTACTGTTTGGGGGGACTGAAGGGCTCAAACTGACAACATTTAAGTGGGAACCTCTCTATTCCCCCCTCCCTTTCCCTCTCACTCTCCCTCTCCCTCTCCTTCTCCTCCTCCCTCTCTGCATCTAGGGTCCCTAAGTTGTTTCCATTCTAAAACCAGAGTCCTGCTGACGATGCATTGAGGCACAACTTCCCAATGAAATGGTACAAAAAGTCACCCAATCCGGTCGGCTGGCTGAGGACCCCAGAAACATCCACACCACGCAGACGCAGGTCAGGGCTTGGACCCACACCGGGCACAACTGCCCGGAGCCCCTGATGCAGGTTCCGCAGGAGCCTGAGCGCCCACCCGCCTTGCCCTTGCTTCGCATCCCGCGCACCTTCCACTCCTCATGTCCACTGTCTGGCTTTTCTTGAGATGGTTTTCTCTAAGAATTCTTTTTTCAAGAAAGAGCACAAAGCTTTCAACCTTTTCATTGACTTATCCTCATCTCTAGGAGCCTGGAATTCCTAGGTCTGACACGCGTGTCCCCTTCTGGCCAGATGTCCTTCCTCCTGAAGACCAAGGGAGACCCAAAGTTCTTCCTCATAGCCCTCCCATTCAAGCAACCAGTGTCTTGCTGAAAAGCACTGGAGAATCCAAATCCTCCATTCTCCTCCAATACTACAAACCTGGAATCATTGAATAAGCATTCTCTACCAGCAAAGAAAAAATTGCATTCCTAGTGGCAGTCAGCAGGAGGCAGAGGCTCTTCCAGCTTAATGACTTGCAAATCAAAAGCATGAAAACCAGAATGCACCTTTGAACCTCTTTCCCATCCAGCCTAGATGTCCTCATAATTTTCCCCCATAGCATTCCTGTTATTTTTGCTACCAGAGCAATAACCTTCCCTGCGCATTTTTTAAATGTTGGAGGAGGAGCTGTCCAGTGATCTCAAAGCATATGTTTTTGATTCTCATAAGATTATGGATACCAAAGGAATAAAAATGGAAATCACCACTGCCAAGATATGAAAGAAAGTTTGCATAGTAAAATAATTCAAACCTAACATTTGGACCCAATAAGGCAAACGGAACGTTTTTTCCATATTTTTGGAAAATGTGCATTTTTCTTCACATTAAGTGGTACCAATAAAAAATAATGATTCTCACTCAGTTTATTTCTATAAGTTAGATTGGCTTATAGTTTTCCAGGACATGGTTTTGTATCAAGTATATGGCAAACACCTGGGCATAAAATACACTCAGCTATTTACTTCCATGTGGGAAAAACTGGTCGCCATTCCTCGCTCCTGAATCTAGAGCAAAGGTCAACTGAAGCCATTAGTAGATTTAGTGCTCTCTAGCTGCCAAAGGAGTGTCTTATCAACAGTATGCGAGGGTCTGAGAGCAAACCTGGGGAAGGCATAGTGGCTAACTCTGGATTGGAGGCCTGACGACTCTGCAGCCCCCGCTGGTGGACACTGACTCATCTGCTGAACAACCCAAGGAGACAGTGCGATGACAATGGATGGACAGCACCTTTACAAACAAATCAGCTCACAAACACTCTAATCAACGGGGAGAGTTATCTAATAAGATTAAGGGCACGGGGAGTTAAAGAGATGATGGATGGATTGGTAGAGGAAATGGAGAAGAGGAATGAATGGACTTGGGGGAAATGAGCGTGAAGAGAGGAGAGAGAAGACAAACAGAAGTCAGAGACGGAATTAACAGAAACGTTGGACCTAGAGCTTGTGTAAGAAAAGAAAAAAGAAAGGAAAAGAAAAGAAAAGAAAAGAAAAGAAAAGAAAAGAAAAGAAAAGAAAAGAAAAGAAAAGAAAAGAAAAGAAAAATGTCTTCAAACAGAAGAAGGCTTGTCTGGGGCTGATGTGGTCAGAACAGCCCGCAAACCCAGCCTGGAAACGACCCCTTGTGTGGAGCAGAAGGAGCAGTGTGGAACCCTTCTCAGGGCTCGAATGTGATGGATCCCTTCCTCGCCCACCTCTCGGGATGGCTGGAGTGCTCGGAATGAGATGACTGAAAGAACGCGATACCTATAAAATGTTCCAGGCATGGAATGTGTGAAGGAGAAAGCGTGCGTGGAAGGTGTAAAATTATTTATTGTCCCTTGACTCATAGCTAAGCCCTTGGTAAGTTTCAGGTCTTTCAGTAGTTGGGCACTATCCACAGAGATTTAAATAAAAGCACCTCGAATGCCTGTTCTGTAAGAAGTAGGAGTGATCCCAGTATCTTTGTTTTGGTTCCCTGTGACTCCAGTGCCCTGCTCTTGCAGAATTCCGAATCCCTGCTCCCACTTCCGCCTTCAGCAGGGGCGGGACTTCCTGCTGACAAGGCTCCTGCTCGCCCTGCGGTGCTGCCCTAGGGCACACAGAGATCCTCACCTGGTGCTAAAGACACGGGCTGGATGACAGGGCAGCCCAGCAAACAGCGCAAATGAAATGTCGGGGTGTCTGCGGAACAGTCTCCAGTCCCAAGAAACTCCTCATTGGTCGTAACTTCCCGGGGAACCACAACCACCGCTACCCAGATGGACTCCCTTTCATTTCACCCCTTCCTGCCAGGCCCCAGCTGTCCCTCTTTTCCCTGCCCATCTTCTCTGGCTCTGACCCAGAGAACCTCCACACATCTCCTGGGAGCTTTTAAAATTCTGATGCCCTGACAAATGGCCTCAGGGCCTTGGGAGCGGGGCACGTGCCTGGTGCAGTTCTTCAGCCGGGGCGGCACACCACCTCCAACCCCATTCAGCTCGGCTGTGACCTCGGGAGCTCACCTCTCCTACTCCAAAATGTCATCCAGGTATTTGCTGAACAAAAGACAATTCTCTCCCTGAGAAAAGCACTGCCAGTTTTGGTTTTTTTAACTGGATCATTATTTTTCCTGTCGTCTTATTATCTTAAGAAATTTGCCAGCAATCCACTTCTCATCCCCCAGGAGCTGTGTCTGTCCAGCCCTCTCCTAGGGTGGGGGGTAGCGGGTGGGCCGGCAAGAAAGCTGGGAGCCGCACGGGACAGCCTGGGTTCTCGTTGAGGAACTTCCTGGCAGGTAGAAATCCCAACCCAAAATGGGCAACTGACATGATTTTGGAATAATATGGACAAAAATGGTCTCAGCTGTGGTGAAAACAAAATGAGCCAGAAACCTCCCATGGCGGGGTTTGACAGAGGCGAGTCTACCCGAGCGGTTCCTGACCTCTCCCAAAGACTTCTCACTAGCCCCCGCTTTGTGTGTGACCACCGTGCACAGAAAGAGCCTGCCGTCGTGTGGCTGGCAGCCTCTTAACTCCTCCGGACTCCCTGGGCGAGAGGACGGGCCAGGCGAGCTCTGCAGCCTTCACTGGTTTTCCCAAATTCTGCATCCCTCTCCCAGACACACGGTTCTGTTATCTGTGATCTTTAAGCAGCGTTCCATCTATGTCCTCTCGTCCTTACAATCTGTGGAAAGGGAAACAGGCATGGATGCATTCCAGCAGAACAGATTCCCGTTCTGAGAGGGTGGTGGTACGCTTGCTTCCAGGATACCGCACAGCTGCTGCTTAAAACGCAGTGCTCTCGCGCTGACCTGGGTGCCCTGCTGACGTCACATGCCTCTCCCCCGCCGCCCGTTACCTTGCTGCTCCATGCATCAAGCATGCATGTGCGCACCCACTGACACCCCTGCCACTGCAGCCAGGAGCCCCCGCGCCCAGTAAAGAAGGCCATTTGCCAAGGATCAATGGGAGAGAATGAACAGCAGGTGCCCGGGCACTGGCCACCTGCGTTGTGCTCACTCTGTCTCCTCCTGGCCCTCACTCATGGCCACGGCACACTCTGCATGTATGCTCTCAGGAGGGGCTGGCATCAGGCCCTGCTGCCCTCTTGAGCAGACCAAGCTCCCCACCCCCAGAGGAAGCATCTTAGGCTCCATTCATGCTGGGAAAGGAAGGGCAATGCGGAAAGGTGCAGCGTTGGCCTCAGGGCCGCTCCCTGAACGCTTGCTGGCAGAGGGACCTCTGGATCTCGGAGCTGGATGGGCTGGGGTGGGTGGCCACCTCCCTGCTTCCCAGAGCTCGGGCTTGTCACCAGGCGGGCAGCAGACAGGAGAGACCGGACTGTGTGGCTGCCCCACCTCTGCACGTCTGCAAGTCAGTCTTCCTGAGCTTGCCTTGGGGACAGAACTACACGGGACACTGAGTCCTGCTGTGTTCAAGACGTGGAGTGGCTGCCACGAAGCTTAGAATTCTTGGGGTTGCCAGGCCAGAGGTGATGTTGGGGTGTCGGTCTCCTGGCGTGGGATATGTTTATACTTTTATTTCTACATATCCCTTCCAATGCATCTGTGATGACAACTGTGGATGAGAGAGGAGGAGACGGAGGAGGAGGAGTCCTAAAAGTGTCTCTTGAAATCCTTATTTGAGGGTCTGTTTCATCACCTGTAGCTGGAATCATGATAAAATCTCTCCCAGGCCCGCCCCCCCCACACACCCCGGACCTGGGTTGCTCCCTGAGACCTGGGCGCGGAGCTGAACACATGTGGGTCTAGCTGGTCGATCCCACTGTCCTCCAAGGGTGTAAATTCAGACTGTCACAAACCAGCCTCAGCCAGCCTCACCCCAGACACTCGTGGCGCACATTGAAGTCCCGGGCCCAGGCTGAAATACGGCTCGTATGTCCCTTCGGCACCACCAGCCTGCCGGAGATGCCGCCGTGGCAGAGACGGTTTGTGGAGCCGTGTGGGGAGGCGAGGACACAGTGGTTGCCGCCACCCCCGCACGGCACCAGGCGGCTTTGATCTCTGGCTGGTTAGCCCCGAGTCACTGTGGACTCTGCCTGTTCCCACACAGCCCAAAATAGAACTCGCCGAGCATCTTGGGGCCGTGTTCCCCTGCACGCTGTTACAGCACCGTCCCTGCTGACAGCAGCCCCGCGGCACCTCAGTGTAACTGGCCCAGTAGAGCACCCCAGTCCTGTCCTCTGGTGCCAACAGTGGACACAGTCTTTACATGAAACCGCTCCTCCTCAGAGACCCTCCTCCAGGAGCCGAGCTCGCGGCACAAGGCGGGCAGGCCTTCTCAGACCAAGTTCAGACGCCGGCTTTCCTGAGTCCTCGCATGCCTGCATCTGCCCCGGACCATTGAGAACAAATGTGCACGTGTCTTCAAAGTAGTTTTTCCATCGTTATGCCCTTTGGCCGCCAGACGAGTCCCGAGCCGAGCCAGGGTGGCAGGGACAGGCTCAGGTAAAGAGCGTGACGTGAACTGGGGGCCTCACAGGAAACTGCCCCAGCCCCGCTGGGGTGTCCCCCTGCCTTGAGCGATTCTGCACATATAGAGTTGGGGGGCTCTTATCACCATTCGGTCACCCCCCACATTTTTTAAGCACTCGCATGTTGCTAGGTGTCATTATAAAGGTCCAGATTCTTGCCCTCAAGAAGATTAAAGTCCAAGGAAGAGGTGAGAGGCACACAGAGCAGAAGGCAGCATCGGGCGAGCTCAGGGCAGAAGCAGGTCAGAGCCACGGCCCTCAGCGAGGGTTACCAGGAGGAGTCTGGCTGAGCTGGGATGCCAGCGTGAGCTCAAGGGTGCCCCTCCAAAGACACAGCGAAGCCGCAAAGTATGACCTTATTTGGGAAAGGGTGGCTGCAAGTGCGCTCTGTTAGGATGAGTCATGCTAAAGAAGGGCAGATTTCCCAAGAAGATCGGTGACCTTATAAGAAGAGGAAAGAGACTCTGAGAGGAGAGCCGCGTAAGACAGAGGTGCAGGAAGATGCCGGGTGCAGACCGAGGCAGAGGCTGGAGTGGGCCATCTACAAGTCAAGGGCTGCCAGGACCACCAGTGAGAGAGAGTCAGGGAACATCTCCTCCCCTGGAAAGTCTGTGAGAAATCAACCCTGTCTCCGCCTTGCTGTTCATCTCCAGGATGGGAGAGAGTAACTTTGCTTTTGATTTTGTTTTTGTTTTGATCACCCAGTTGGTGGCACTTCGTTACAGCGGCCCTGGAAAGAAAGACAGAGGCTTACATCCAAACAGATGAAGAGGGACCTCAGGAGGCTTGAGGTCCAGCTAAGTACTGCCCAGGAAGGACAAGGAACCACCCTTGGGGCTATAGACGCCAGAAGACAGTGGAGAGGGAAACAGGGAAAACACAGAGCTCATCTTAGTGCCAAAGGGACTTCCCCGGGGACCCCAACACTTCCTGGTCACCTCATCCCACCCGTCCCCTTCCTGCTGGATCACACTGTGCTGAGGTGTGGCCGTGAGCCCCAAACAGGAATCGTCAACCTGCCTGTCATGTTCTCGGTCCGCAGATGAGCACAAAGACAGGGCAAGCTGATGGGAGATTCTCTGCAGAGATTATTATTTCTATTACTATTAAACCCGATAGGAAGTAGTCCCGTTTTCCTTCCTCACAGGCCTGCGGAACGGGAACTCAAAGCAGCGCACAGCCGTGTCCCCGTTACATCCTGTAATAATCCATTCATCATTCAAACGCCAGGTGCCAGCCGCTAAGGTTCCTGGCACATGGATTTTTATCTTATTCTTTTCAGGTTCTCCCATTGGGCCTGAAAGCTACCCCAACAACATTTTCCCCTCACACAAAGACAGAAATAAGTATGATTTACTTTAGTCCCTTCCTTGGAAAGGAGCTCCAGCACCAAAGTACATCATGGAAGAAAAGCATTTCGCCTGCATCCTACAGACCTTGGCATACAAGGCTACAGCCCCATCAGCCAAGCATTTTGCTCTTGAATCCATAGAACCTGACTTTGGGGTCCCCTGAGAGCCACCACCCCCAGAAACTGCATACAACAGCAAACATCTTGTCTACTCTTCTGAGAGGAAGCAGCAGAGATGCCATCAGATTCTCAGTGCCCCAAAAGATAAAGTATCCCTGCCACAAGTGATGGGTTGACACACGTAAGACCCACAGGAGGTGATCCCCCACAAACAGTTGCTAAGCAACCTCAGAAGCCTATTAATTCATTCAACAGACATCGACTGTGCTGTCAGTCCCAGGAATAAGAGTCACTAGCAGTGGAAAGAGGTCCATAACACAATGTCCTCCAGGAGCTGGCGTCACCCTGGGGTGGTGCTGGGCACGGACAATGGTAACAGAAGACAATAAACACCAAGAGGGGAGGCAGTAACACAATGGCAGTGTGAAGGCCACTGCCTAGAACTTTGCCTACACTCTTTATCAAGCAGTAGTACTACATGCTAGACAGATCCCTCCCCACGAGCTGACTTTATATAAGTCACTATTTCTCAGAATCTCAGGGTCTTCATTTTTTAAACGAATGTAAGAATCTTGCCAGGCCCTCTTTCAGTATTGTTACAAATTCTAACAAGAGATAAAACATCAGTTGCATTCTTTGGAAACTGAAAGCCCACAGGCCAGATACACAGCGTGTTCTCTTCAGAGAAGCCGGCATCTGGGCAGAGCTGTGAGCTCCCTAGGGTGCAGCCTCAGGGCCATGAGGACTGGCAACCTCAAGCTCATCCCAGACGCTCAGAATCTCAATCTGCTAGCTGCCACAGGCGAGGCCGTGCCAGTTAAAGTGTGGCAGCCCTCGTCAGGCCGTTCCTTGTACCGCGTCACAGAGAAGTCATTGCAAGCCACAGTTACTGGTCAAGAAAAGGCCGTCGCTGAAACGACACAGGGCCTCCTCACCGGAGATGTGCATGGGGACCCTGGCTGCCTGGAGCGCAGGATGCAGGGGCCGTGGTCAGGAGCCAATTTTAAAACTGGCCTTGGTGCAGAGAAAGCTTGGTTGCCAGATGCAGCTGCAACGCTGTGGCCCCCACCTGGTGCTCCTGCTTCTCAAGTCAGAGTGACGCCAGCATCCTCACACATCAGCACTTGCTGGGGGCCTCCGCAGACATCTGGGGAGCACGGTATCGCTGTGTTCTGCTCGTCTGAGTCACAAGTAGCACAAAAAGCTTCTCAAAGTGCCTAAGTGCAAACCAGGTCTGCTAAGGTACCATGGGGAGGGCTTCCCAGCTGTCCACACCCTCTCACTGGACTCCAAGTGACCACCGCTGACAACTAGCCACCAACTCGGGATCTTTGGGGTAGCAGTAGCACTTAGGCCAAAAGGATTTTCTTGGCCCAGTTAATTTTAGAAACACCACATTAAATGGCATTGAATGTGTTTCCTTACAGGAGTCGCGGCAAGTGTGCACTGTAAATCTTCAAAAGGAGCTGTTAAATTTAATTAAGTTTGGCCTAAAGCTGCTCTGTGCGTACTTTGGTTTGGCCTAATGGTTTCTCTTGTACACAGTCAGCTATAACCTAACTTGGTGTGTGAATAACAGTAACCAACTCCTAGGACAAGCAGCCAAGCTCCAGCCAGTCCCATAAGATGCACTTCAGTCAACCACAGGCAACCAGCTATTGCAACTGACTTTGCATCAGGCAAACGCCAGGTTTTAGCTGACTAGCTGTCTCGCACCTCATTTGCGCTTTCTGCCTGTCACTTCTCTTCTCCTCAGTACTATCCAGCCATGCGGCCACCTCAGAGTCACTCCAAACCTATTATGGTACCAGGGCCAGCTGATCTGCAGATTGTCTCCTGCTTAATTAAACGACACTATGAATTTATAAAGTTTTCTTTCTAACAGAAAATGCACCAGCCTCTATTTCCTGAGCACTTTCCATCAAAGTAGCCCTCTTACACTACCTCCGGTAGAAAGTCTTCAACTCCGGGAGTACCAACAACAATGGAGGTGAAAGAGACCCTTTGAGAGAAGAAGCTAGTCCGTGAATGTGTGCAGCAGGAGGGCTCGGGGCTTTCTTGTTCAAGGATCTGGGCAGTCACAGCTGAAGGCTGCCTCACCCAACTTGCCAGGCGCGTGGAGATGTCTGCCATCATGGTAACCCGCATCACCATTTCCTGAGCGCTCACTAAAAGCTCGGCGCCTTAGGAGCAAGCCAGGCCTCACACACATTACACATTGTCTCTTGCAATCAATCTTCTGAATGACCACTGGAGGAGGCCACCATGCGCTCACCCCCACATTCCCACAAGGAGGAGAACCTTTAAAACATCAAATGAGTTGCTCTAGGTCTTAATGACTAGTGATCAGGAAAGCTGAATCACAAACCAGACCTGTCTTCGGATGTAGACTCACTTGCTGAAAAATTGCTCAGACCTTGGCACCCAGAAAGCATTATTCCTGAGGAACAATCCATCCCATACATTTGCAAAGTCACCCCTGGGGCAGACTCGTTCTTGGTGGCACTGGCAGGGCATGTGTAGACCAAAACCCTGGCTGAGGCGCAGGCACCGCTCTTCCTTGGCGTTATGTTTCATGTTTATCACTTTCATCTTCTCGCCATATTTTCTTATCCTGGCTTCTTCAAACTCATCACATGGTAAATGTAAAGACTAAGAACAGTGGACCCAGAACACACGTCCATCTACTGACGTCCCACCTCTGGAGTTAGCTGTTAGCTGGGCAAAACAAGTAACTTCTGCACCTAACGCGTCCATCTGTCTAGGCACTATTTTCATATTTACAAATTTCAAAAAGGAAAATGACTCATCACTCTCAATCAATAAACCTGGTGCTTGCAAGGGAACTAGCACTAAAAAGCTTTCCTCTGTACAAAACCCTTCTGCGGACTTGCCTTAAGCAAACAGGCCCACACACCGTCATGAATGAACCCAGGGCTGCTGTGAGAAATCCTTCCTCTCAGTGAAAGATTCGTGCTTCTATGTGCAACCCCATTTTGGGGAAAGAAGAAAACGCAGGGGGGAAAAGTACCCTGAAGTCTGGAATTTTTAGTTGCAAGGGACTATGAAAAGAAAAGATCTGGTCATGTGAGCAAGCAACAATTTCCTGCCTGGCTCTGCTGCTGACCGGCTGAGGGAGATGCACACCCAGCATGACCCGCTGCCTCTCTGCAAAAGGAGGGGTCGCAGGTCTCCAGCCAGCGGAGTCCGTGGGAGACGAACCTGGTGGTGACATTCATGCATCAGCCCCTAGGGAGGGCAGAGCCTGCCTGATTCACCCCACAAGAGCACCACAGCTTTGATCAGTGGTATCTCCAAACAAGGAGCTTTTACCTACACCACTCCCGGCAGCCCGAGATGAGTCTCTCAAGTTCCTTCTCAAGGCCATCCTACACACTGCACACTAGTCAGCTTCGGTGCCTAACGAGTACTCGTGCTCCCTAACTTCTTCGTCCATGGACTACCTTTTTTCTATTGAAGGAAAATATTAACATCAGCTTCCCATTATATTCTAGATCATGGAATTATCTCTATTTGATGATACTAACTAAATTGCTTTCCAATCTGTTCTGTTCCCGTTTTTATTATTAATTTTAGAATTACTAAGGATCTGAAACAAGTATAAAAGTGCCTTAGTGTATTCAGGCTGCTATAACAAAATACCATTAACAGAGTAGCTTATAAATAACTGAGGACCATACCATCCACCGAGCTTACTACAGTTCTGAAAGTTAAGAAGACCAAGACCAAGGAGCCAGCCACTTGGTGTCTGGTGAGGACTCCTGGACGGTGCCCTGTGTCTGTGTCCTTGGGAGGTGGAGACCGCAAAATAACTCTCCGGGCCTCTGTTATAAGAGTGGGAATCGCCTTCTCCTGTGTTCTAATACCAACACAGGGATTTAGTTTAGACACATGAATTCTAAATGTATATAAATAAATGGTGTCACACTGAACTTACAGTTTTTAAAATTGCTTTTTTGTTCTTCAAAGAATGATTTTAAGATTCACACATATATATACTTTGTCTGTTAAGTACCTATACTACAAATCAGTGATTAAACTGACCCCAAGTTTTTTGCTGTCATAGACAATGCCACTGTGAACACACCAGTTAATGTCTCCTTGGACAAATGCAGTCAGTTTTCTCTAGCGCACATACCTAGAAGGGCCTGTACTGAGTTCCAGTTTCACTAGCAATGCATACTTCCCCATTTTCCACATCTTTACTTGTAACATTTGATTCTGCGAGACTTTTCCAGTCTCCCCACATGGGAGAGTGTGAACCGTATTTATTGTTTTCATTTATTCTAGTAAGTTTG
Organism: Dasyprocta punctata; assembly: GCA_004363535.1. Classification (NCBI taxonomy): domain Eukaryota; kingdom Metazoa; phylum Chordata; class Mammalia; order Rodentia; family Dasyproctidae; genus Dasyprocta; species Dasyprocta punctata. The sequence goes on from RJWM01010729.1 coordinate 34,798, forward strand.
GGTGTCTTTTCATACTTTTATTGGATGTTTACATTCTTTCTTTGTGACTTACTTAATAAAACTCTGACTATTTTGTGTAGCAGGGTGCTTTCCCCACTCTTGCTAACTTGCAGGACTTCTTTATATGTTCCAGATTCTAGTCTTTTATTGGCACATGTGCTAAAAACATCTCCTATCCCGTAGCTTATCTTCCCACTTTGTCGACGGTTTCTTTTGTCATGCAGAAGCTTCTCATTTCAGTGTTGGCAAATGCACTGATCGTTTGTTTCGAGGATTCCCCTTTCTGGATTATGTTCGGGCAGTCCTTCCATTTCCTGGGGTCCTAGGTAGATTCTCCCGGCCAGTCATCCCTATCTCCTTGGCGTTGGCACCAACCACTTTTCCTTCTCTCAAAAATGCCATAAAATTATTTGTGACGATTCTAAAAATAGCACGCTTACTGTAGAATATTTTGGAAAAGGGAGAAGAAGACCACTCAGTACATTGTAAGGCTGCTACTAAAATAATCCTTACTATCCTTTCAGGCAGCCCTGCCACGGCCCTCCCTGCATCACCGAAAGGAATGTGTCCACGGGATGCAGGACTGAGCTCCGGAGAAAGACTGATTGGACTCGACTCTTACCTCTGCTACCTTTTATTGTTTGTCTGTTTTTTGCTTTTTGTACCGGGTATTGAACTCAGGACTTTGTGCTTTCTACTACCTTCTGGTTGATTTACCTGATTCTTCTTTCCTCTGAATGTCAGCTTCCTCATCTGTAAAATGGGAATGACTACTGTGTTGGTTTACCGTGCATCCTAACTTACATCGAAATTCACCTTTCAGGTCTATGACTGGCAAAACGTTTCTGAGAGAGGCCTGTGTGCTGCCTGCACTGCTGTGTACCCATGGTCAAAGGACCCTGGAACACAGGAAGGAGAGAGTCACGATGTGCTTACTGGCCTGAGCCCGAATGATAAGCAGGGTCCCAGCATGGACTAGAGCCATGGAATCAGCAGAGCGGCCACCAAACTGCAGCATCAAGGATTGTAAGGCCGGATCAACAGCCTCGAGACTCCTTCCATTTACAATCACGCGCTACACAGACAGCGCCCAAACGGGCATGGAAACTAGTCGAAGAGGCAAGGCCACTGGCTGCCCTCATCCTCAGTGTGTCCCCGCACAGCGGAGTTAATTAGCAAGGAGGAAAACAATCAACAATTTTGGTATTATAGAATTCAATTGTGTTTGTGCCAGGTGTCAGATTTCACCACCCACTGCCACGGTGTCGTGCCATGAAAGAGCCTATTGTTACACACACAACAGGCGAAGCTCAGGGCTCTGTGAGGAGCACAATTCCACATTCCCGGTCTCCTCGCACTTGAAATCCCCAGGTCAATAAGCAACTGCATTCATGAAATATGTTGTTGCTTCCAGTGACTGTGGCTCATGTTGGGATGGGCCCAACCTGAAGAATGACTATATTTAGGAAGCTTGGCAAAGGAAATTAAAATTTCCAGCTCAAGTATGTGCCACTAAACAACTAACTCCATCAAATGTTTTCTTACCAAAAGGGGGGGAAAGCGACAAAATAATGAAGCCTTTCTTTTCATCATTCTGGGAATTATCTTCCATGCCTAACTCCCTTCGTCTTTCAGGTTTTCCTTCACGGAATTGTGAACTGTTTCTGATAGAAGATTAGTGTTCACAAGTCAAGATGGAGACTACTAAGAATCTCTTATGGTCCTATATCTTGGACAATTGTGGAGTTGTTTTCCTTAAAGTGAAAGTCAGACTAGAGCAGGACCAGGTTCCTGCTCAAGGTGTGGAGTGCAGAAAAAGAAGAATCCCATCGTGTTCTCTGAAACAGAACAGGACCTTAGGGTACAAAACCTTGAAACCTGTGTGTACCCCTCATGGTTGCGCAAGTCTGTTGTTTTCTAAGGAAGAGGCGAAGCAGTGAGAGTCTGAAGGGATGGGCTCTGACCGTAGCCCTGACCTCGGGTGAGGAATCCCCCCGGAACAGCAGCTCCTCTGCACCGGAAGCCCAACCTCATTTCCCCGTGGAGCTTCGCCTCCTGTCTTGTCCCCCTCTCTCCAGCAGCTCCCAGACCAGCAGCGTCAGTACTTCCTGAGATGCCGTAAGAGACGTAAATTCCGGAGCCTGCTGAAACCTGCCGGATCACGGGCTCTGCGGTGAGACCCAGCACCCAGAGTCTGGGCGCCTTCTAGTGTTACGGAGGCACCTGGACAACTGAAAGCCACCAGGCTATGTGGGTTTCTCATGGTGCTAATCCAAGTTCCTCAGCACAGCCCCAAAGACCTGTGCAATCCTCGGGCCTCGGACTTACCCTCCATGCCCACTCCATCCTCTCACTGAACTGCTGCCGTGGCCAAGCAAACAGGTTTTCAAATATGCGACCTCCTCCAGGGTTTCTGTCGTCTGTCCCCACAGAGCTGGTCATGTCGTCTGCTGTTTTTCACACGTTACTCTATTCTTGCCTTTTTAACAGTAACTTGCAGAATATCTGGATATGCTGTCTACTCCACTAGGCTGCGAGGTCTTTAGAGACATTCAGCCATTCACCCTTCCTTTCCTCAGCTACTCAGCACCAGGGGCGTGGGTGGGTACTCAGCACACACTGCATAGACGGAACTTCGACCTTCTCACATCTTTTGATTCTAAGCACTTAACATGACGTAAAAGAGAGAGGTTAGACAGGCAGGATTAGGAGACCGGAGTGCAGTATCCTGCTCCAGCCTCTGCACAATCCTCAGTTTGCCTTTCAAGGCCCGCATCAGTGGAAGCTAGTCTGTCTCGCCATATGTGAACCTCTTTTCCTTCCTACATGATCTGCCTGCCCTCCGCAGGTCCCTGCCCTTTCTTCTGCCCGGCCAAATCTTACTTACACTTCAAGGCCAAGACGAAGTACTAGGACATCCATGAAAACATCACTGACAAACTCACTCTCTTTATTTGCCATCAGCCTTTATGAATTATGTTATTCTATTAACTGTTACCTTGCATTGTTATTCTTCATGTATGTGTTTCTGTCTGATATGCCCACCTAGCTTTTGAACTTTTCTCAAGGAAATCGAGGCTTGGTTCTCCTCTTTATTCTTTACCCTTCCTGGGGGGCAGGATGGTATGGTTTTCAGAAGCATGGACTCTGCCATGAGGAGGCTGGCTTTCTGGCCAACTTTCTAACCCTCTTCCCCAAATCCTCAGCATTTGTACATCGTGTAATCATATATTTCAGAGTACATTATTCTGACCTCAGTTTCCCCAAACAAGGATGCTGCTGTATTATTCTCCCTATATCTGCCAGTAAGAAGGGACAGTCTAAAAAGAAAAAGGATGCTTACTGAGAGTCTCCAGAGAAGGCGGCCATGGGAATAAAAATAAATAAATGAGTGGATTCTTATACTATCCCTTATTTGAAAATTATTCTGGGAGAGCAATTCTCTGAAATCACAGAATAAGTAAATTGTTGCATCCTGTGAATGAACACCAGATCCTCACATTCAAAGCTGCCAAAGCAGCTTATATCTTTATCTTCATAGCCAAAGAAACAACGAACTTTTAAACCTTTATCCCAGGTTTCACTAGGAAAACAGGTATTGGAGAAGAGGCAATGACTTCTAGCTTTTTGAAACATATTGGTTTTGATTGCTTTATTCATCTTTAGGCAACGTAGCTAAAAATCTAGCCATTGATATTTTAAGAGTCCCTGATACCTACCTGACACCTAACGGAAGGTTTTGAAAGAACATACGGTTTCTAGTAAATGCCATACCGATTGGCAGCTCTCCTCTGAGAAGGTGTCATGTGGCTGCCACCCAGGAGCACAGTCCTGGAGGTTGGCCCAAGGATCCAGAAAGGTCTGAGGGAGCTGAAGGTGCTGGGGACTCCGCTCTTGGAAGTGTGGGGGTGAGGACAAGAGGAGTCTGTGAGAACTGCCATCTGGGTGGAATTCTTCCTGCTCAAATTGTTTGCCCAGTTGTTCAAAGGTGTCCACTTGGGCCCAGAGTGGAGAGAGGATGTGCGTCTAGCCTGCCCCACCTGGAAAACCCAGTTAGTAAAGGCAAAAGCCAAAGCCCTTCCACGGGAAGTCAGGCAGCACTAGAGAGCAGTGTGGCGCCTGCCATAGCCCAGCGGCCCCCCAGGGACCCCCTGGGACATCACTAGATTCACAAGGCTAGCTGCAGTTTTTGTGTAAACAGCATAACATTTTATGATGAGAAACCTAGTCTTTTGCTTTTTATGTGACAGCATCAATTAATGTTATTAATGTTTGAAATGTAAAGTGTGAAAAGCAAATGTTGTTTCAGAAATGGTCCAAGAAAAAAGATAATGCAGTAGCTACAAGTTTAATGACCTTTCTCATAAAATTATCTAGGGGATTTGAGATAAGCATGGCAATAAAAATGGTTTCATTGCCACTAATTCTCCCAGCTGTGGGTTAAGTGTTTTCTAAAGGATAGCATCGCTGCGGTGTCTGTTCATCGTTTATTTCATCACTGATTGAATATACCTCCAACAGGAAGAGCAACAAGTTCATATACTAGAGTCTTTAATTATAATAGCTTAGCAAAATTTCCTTAGTTTGGTGATTCTTTTTAAGATTGTTATTATTAAGAAAAATACTGTTGCCAAAATTGCCTTTTGTAAAAGAACTTGAGTAAAAAACAAACTCACGCGATGGGTACAGGTCATCATACGCTTGTTAAGGCCTTCAGAATGTCCCGGGAGTGAACCCTCATGTAAACTGCAGACTGTGTGATAAAGTTGCACCGACGTAGTTCAGTGACTGAAGGAATATCCCACTGTGACATCACTCCTGGGAGTGGAGGAGGCTGTCCTTGAGAAGGCAGGGTGTACGAACTCTGTGCTTTCTTTTCAGTTTTGGTGTGAATTTGAAACTCTAAAAGTAGCCTCTGTTCAGGCCTCTTTAAATACTCCCCACAGTCTGTGTGTGCAAGGCATATGCGAGTGCAGTTGTCTGAATATTAGTATTGGAGATTAATTTTATTCCGTGCCTGCTTGTAGTTTCAGCCTGAACCTGTGTCCTGCAGATCTTTCCGAAACCGTCAGCTGTGCTGCTGGGTGTGATGGCTCCCACCTTGCTGGGGCACAGGGACTCACGCCGTCAGGTCCTGAGGACAAGACCAGAGACGGCGGCTGGCCTGTCTGTGAGCTGCCCTCTAGCACACCAGGGCCCACAGCAGCACTGGATTGGTCTACTATACTATGGAGCTGTTAGCCTTTTTCTTGTAAAAGTCCAGGCTATGGAAAAGCAGCAGAAACCCCAACACCGTTCTTTGCAGGAGGCAGCTGCTTCCTGGACCTCAGGAGACCGAGACCTGGCTATGCCGAGGGCCAGCTCCATAGGAGAGCATTGATGACTGGCTCCCACCCTCAGATTTTCACGGGAGAACACAGCATTGGGAGAGTCAAAGCCCTCACTGGGATTTCCAAAACACTCCTTCCCGAAGATGCAGAAGCATGTTTGGGCAAAGCTGTGACTGCCTGGTATGCTTCGGGCAGCACTAATTGCCAGCAAAAAAAAACATGTTGAGTGGCGGTACCTGGCAAGGTCATACAAAAAAAAAAGTGCCTATTTCGTCCAAAGTGAGCAGAGCTTTAGGAAGCACCAGGACTGAGACCATCAGGAAGGGTCCAGAACAGCGTCCTGCTGTGGTCACTCAAGCCCCCACACTGGCACACCCCTTTCTCACCCTAGCACTAAGCACCACTCGGCCCATGCCTCAAGGTGCCTCTCTGACCCAGGCTTTTCCTGTGACTCGATCCACAACACAGTGTGTGACACAGTGTGTATGACAACACCATAGACAGAGTCTCTATCACACGAGCTCACTCCGTGAGCACTGCCCGTGCCAGGCGGAGGGTACAAACGCGTCTGCCGGGTTCAGCCCCTTCACACACTCTCAGAGCATTGTCCATGCGGAGAGAACCAGGAAGCAGCGCCCACAGCCGCCACGACCCACAGCCGCTGGCTGTCCGCCTGTCCCTCTGACTCTGACCTCAGGACTGCAGAGACCAAACTTTCTAAAGGAACACAGTCATTTACCATGGCTGTGCTGCATGATGACCCATCACGGCCCAAACCTGCAGAATTCCACGCGGCATTTTATAAGACGGCCGAGTGTCAAGGAGTAATGGGCTGAAGGCTGCCTCGCGGTTCCTAACACAGCCGCAGAGAGGGGGTGTCACGGTCTCCCTGGCAAGGTCACTGGCTGCTTCCCAGGGCACCCTCACTTATGGCCAAACATGAGATCTTTGTGTACCAACTCGGTCTCCCTAGAATTTTACCACCTTAGGGAAATAATTGTGTCTGTATCTTTTACTCTTTCTTTGGTTAAAGGAAAAGTGCTTCTCTAGAAAAATAAAAACTGAAGAAATTAAATAGCATTTTTAAATGAAAGATGGAGATACACAGACAGGAACAAAAGATTTCTCCTTACATCTCAAGTTCAGAGTAAGGTCCAGGAGTTTCAGAAAGGTATGACTCTTAGAAACTGATTAATTTTTGATCTTAAAAAGCCATACGGCCTCTTTAAAGAGCAATGAAAGCCTGATTCAAGTTGTTAAATTTTATGTTGTGTGTAATGTTGTAATTGATGTCAAACCTTTCACATTTTCTTACCACTGACATTGGACAGTCTACTCCACTCAAGGGCTCAGGGACTGGAGTCGAGATTAAGTAACCTAACCAGGAAACAAGGGCCGAATGGAATTTTATTACATGGAATCCAGAAGTTCGAATGCAAAATAATTAAGTCCAAGCCAAATACAGCCATTCTCTCTCCCATCAGTTTATTTTGGTGGATAATTGGCTGTATTCAGTATTTCACTGAGCTGCATATAAAACTTTATTGCCCTTGTAAAGCACATGCTGTGAATTCTGATGCTTCTGTGTGTTTGGGGAACATAATTGTTGCCTCTGCAGAACAGCAATGCTTGCCTACATCCTGAAACCAAACTAGGCTTCCAGGGCGCCCACTGCCGAAGCCCAGTGCTGGATAGTGTGTGAGGAGCTGGGATTCGCGCTAAGGAGGGAGCTCTGTGGCCCAGAAGAAAAGAGGATTTTAGGGCAATTAAACGCAAAGACAAAGACAGGGGCCCTACTTGATATGGGCTCCAGCGAGTCCCTGCTGCTTTAGGGGTTTTGTATTCAGTGCTTATAATCAATGAGTCTGCAATGAATGTGGCCCCCAGGTCTCAGTGCTTGTGACAAATCAAATCCATATTAGTATGTGGGGTCTTTCCCAAGGTGGTCTCCTCCTCTTCATCCTTCTCAGAAGTGTAGGCTGCTTGTGTACTGTGAGGGCTGGCTTTACTATGCATCCAATACCATTGGAACAATATGGAATTAAGATCTAATTAGGCTGTTTTTCTGAGAAAAACAATATGTGGCCACATATGGTTTCAGTTAGGTTTCCAAAGCTTTCTTATTCTTTTGACTCCAACAATGCGCCCGAATCCCCATCTCTGATTATTTCTACAAGCAGGTTTCACAATGCACCCCCTAGGTAGCCCACCGCGGCCTCTCTCTTCTGCCTGCACCAGGCAAGACTCCCCATGCACGCCCCGTCCTGCCAGCTCTTTCTGGGATGTCATTTGTAAGACCTGTAATGCCTTCCGTCATTTTCTCAGTGTCCTTTACCACATTATCTCTCGTGCCCTGATGTTAGTTAGAATGCTCAATCCTCAGAGTTTGCACACTGAGGCCAGAGCCACACGGGGAAAACCCATTCCTTCCCTCCACACAGATTCCTTGCTTCTCATTCCATGGAAAGTGCTTTCCTAGGTGCCGGAGACAAGATGATAAATCACATGAAATTCCTGACACTCCCAGTGCAATGTAGCATTTCATATCTGGTGTCTGTGGACTCCTGGGACTCTCTGAAGTCCCTAAAATGACAGGCAAAATTTTGTATTTGTGATCCCTTGTAGATAAAAACTCTAGAGCTTTCACTGGGATCTCATCTTCTACTCCTCTTTCTCTTCTTCTTCCTCCTCCTTCTTGTTTTTCTCTTCCTTTTCCTTTGTGGTACAAAGAATTGAACCCAAGGCATTCATACTGAGCCATACCTCCAGCCCATTGTGTGTGTGTGTGTGTGTGTGTGTGTGTGTGTGTCTTTCAATAACTAAGCAGCCCAAGCTCAAATCACACTTGTGATCCTCCTATCCCTGGCTCCCAGAGTTCACCACCAGGCCTGGCTTTTGCAGTAAAAATGTACCTAGCACAGTCCTGAGGTCCTTCATTGACACTGGTTGACGCAAATCCAGTGAGAGCTGGGAAAAAAGAGAAGAACTGCTGCCGTCAGGGGTTGGGTAGGGAAGGAAGTATTATCAAATGTTTTGAAGGGCGGTCACCTCTGAGATGAGTGGGAGTACGCCAAGAAAAGAGCATGTTCTTGCCAGAGGCAAGGCTACACTGGAGAGAGTGGAGACAGGAAGGAGTGGGGAGAGTCCAGAGAAGGCTAGAAGACTAGGGGCGCAGAGCCAAAGACAGGTGGGCCCCCAAGGGCAAAAGCACGTGTGGCCTCTGCTCATCTGGTGGGTAAGCGCACTGAGGCCCTGGTCAAACAGGAACCGGAACCGTCTTTCAGGAGAGTGGGGGATGGTGCAGCAGACTGTTGAGCCCAGTCCAAGCTGCCAGGCTCACTCTAGTTTTCATCAGAAGTGCTGGGAAAGCACATAGCCTCAGCTGTGTCTGGGGCCACCACAAGCCCCATCTCCCAGGAAATCCCTTGGTCCTATCCGAGTCGCGCAGTTGGTCATTCTGCCTGCAGGGACACTGTCAGACAGAGGATGTTCCCAGACCGGAACTACAGAATTCTACAAGCACACGTTTTGATCTTGGAGGATAGGGCTGGACGGGAGGCTCATCCAGGGGCCTGAGCTCAGGATTTGAAACTTTGAGAAAGCTTTGGATGAAAGTATATCTGATGAGATTATCACAAGGCACTTCTGACCCTGTCATCAAATCTGAAAATCACCCTGAGAGCCGCAGGCGGGTGACTGGTCCCAGGACGCGTGACTACAGGTTGCTGTGAGGACAGGCCAGGTAGGGAAGGTGGCACTGGAGTGGGCTAGGACCACCGTGGCTAAAGGACTCGTTGGTCTCCAGGCCTGAGCCGGGGCCAGGTCCACTCTTGACATCTCTGAGGCCCAAGGTTTGCTTCAAAAGGAAGCCCATTTAGGACAGTGTACAGATTCAAGAATTCTGAATCAAACCAGCAACCAGGGAGCATGGAAAATCCCTCCTCCTCTCCAAATAACCTGGAGGACCAGAAGCAATTCAGTATTCATAGCTCCCCAGTACCCAGAGCACAGCAGTGCCAAGAAACTCTACCCTAACCTCCAGCCCTCGGCCTTCCCACCTCTCTTCCTTCTCTAATCCAATTCTCCAGAATCAACAGCCCACAAGTTCAAGCTCCAAGTGCTCCAGCCCCCCGTTAACCTCCCCTCACACCAAGGAACACACATCTCAGCAGCCAGGTCTGCCCTCCCCCAGAAAGCCCCACTGTAGCTCTGGAGGAAGTCTCAGGACCATGACAGCAGCGAATTTCACTGTCTTCGGAACTGAATCATGGAAAGGTGGAAGGGGAACACATCCCAGAACCTGAAAAAGACTCCTCATCCCACAGAAAGGCACATGACTGACCACATGGAGTCCTAAGTGAAGCCCTCCGAGCTGACTGCCCAGGCCAGATGGACTGATGCAGCTGGATTTGCCCTGCCTCAGGTGGCCCTGGCCCAAGCCCACCGCCTGACTCAGTCTTCGTTCTGTTCTTCACTAGGTGTGAAACCTTAGGGAAAGCACTTAACCTCTCCAGGCTCCCTTCTCATCTGTAGAGTATTAAGCACTCATCTCATGAGGTTCACAGGGAGGAGCAGAATTTGGTCCCACAGAGCCTAACAGATGGGACAGGTTATGGAATGCTCTCTGCCCCCCTGGAAGAAGGTGGCTAGAGGGGTAGGCTGAGGACGGGAGCATACCCATCCTTGTCTCTCCTAAACCAGACCAAGTAGGATGGAAGGATAAAAGCCATCTTTTCAATGAGTAAAACCCAAGCTTGTGGACACAAAACCCCACTGGAACGTTCCACTGATTCTTCTCTATTCGATTGGGTCACACTCTCTCTCCACCCTGACTCCTGGCAGAGATTCTATCCGCCTTCAGCTAACCTCCATACTGAGGCAAAGATCCTTGAGTCTGCCCTTTTCCACCTGGGAACTCACCGGGCACAGCCCCGAAGCAGAGATAACCTCGGGTATAAACTGCCCATCTGGAAACATCTCTGAGGCAGCAAGACTGTTCATTGTGCTTTAAACTTTGACTCATGTCTGAACAGAACCTCTACCACAGATAGTAACTTCCCCAGTTCACCTGGTCGGGGCCAAAGACAGTGGACGTGGTGAGCGAAGAAAGCTCTACAGCCCAGAGGAGACAGCTGCCATCGCACGCGCAGACGCACCACGCCTGGTTCCCCTGTCACGAGCTGGCAGGCGTGGCATTCTCCTGGGGCACCCGGTGATCGTGCAGTCGTTTATCAAGGTCAGAATGCAGACCAAGAATCTCAGCACCTACAAAAAGCAAATGCAAAGGGGAAGGAAGCTCAGAAATCCCAGGCAATCTATCTAGGGATGGTGGAGAGACAAGAACCCAGCCTCTGGCCACCTAGGTGGGCCCAAGGGGAAACTGGAGAATAGCAAAGCATAGTAAGGTCCCCGACACCTGGCAGAAACCCCAAGACCAGGACAGAGTGAAGATCTGGGGGTGCGGAGCTGCTTCCGAGGGATTCCTGGGAAGTGATAGACGGCCCCCAAATTGGCAAGGAATGACACTTTTCGTCCTTTTCTACTGCTCCATGGTCTCCTTTTCTGTGAGTTGCTCACCCTTCTGTAATTCTTCCTGAGCACATCACCATCAGAGTGGGTCCTGTCCCTTGATACAGGGCCTCCTGCCAAAAAGCCTGACCACCTTTAAACAGGGCTTCCCAGCCTCAGCGACAATGGAGGTCGACTACTCTAGGTTATGAAGTTGTCCTGGGCATGGCAGGATTTCGGCGGCATCCCCAGCCGCTACCCACTAGCTGCCCACAAGCCCTCCACTTGTAACACCCAGAAAGTCTCCATACATTGTCAAAAGTCCCCTGGGAGGCAAAGTGGCCCCTGAATAAGGGGCACGGCCTTAATCAGGAGCAGAATTAATCAGCGACAGAGGATGACATAATTCAAGGGATCCTGCTGCCCTCAGGGCCTCTATGACCATGGCAAGGTTACTCAGGGACTTGACCCCCAGATACGCATGCCAGGGAAAGGAGGGACCAAGGAGGGCCAAAGGGCCGCAGGCTGCCATTCAGTGACCACGACACACACTAACACTTCCTTGGGACACAAGTTCCTCCCGCATGCTGAGCGCCGGCATGGGTCATCTCATCAGCTTCCACGAGTCAGTCGAATGCCACTGCAGCTTGTCAGCGGGGAAGCTAAAATTTACAAAGGACAAGTGATTCCTTGAGATCAAACAGCTGACTGGCACTGAAGCCAAGATTTCAACCCAAGCAAACTCGGTCTAGACCTGAATTCCCTGCACCAACCCTGTGGCCATCATATTATTAAGGATACTAATGCCACCACCACCCCCACCACCCCCCAAAGCAGTGGATTTAGAGAACACACTGACTCAGTGATAGAGGACTCCCTGTGGGTGATTTCCTCTGACCCTCACAGCCTGTCTGCAGGGGGGTCAGGATGACAATGGGGTCCTGGGGGAGGCGATACCCAGTTCTTCCTGGACCTTCCCCAGCCCGAGTGGGAAAATAATCCAAATTCAACCTTCACTCTGTAGGCCTCTTCCCAAACCTGAGCTTTCTCTAAGAAGCCAACCCTTCAGAGGGCCACTTGCCGGTATGTCTGGCCATGAGCTCCTGGCCAGCAGCCTCAGGAACGCATGCAGCCCAACCCCACGCTGAGCCCACCAGCCTCCGTGCCTGCAGACTTCAGGAAAGGAAAGCACATCCTAGATGCATGGGGCCTTGGGGTTTTGTTCTTTTGGAAAAACAAAATGTCAGCAGCTTAATTCAGGATCCAGGAAGCTTCAATCGCATTCCAGGACTTGTTCTCCATGAGGAGGCAGGGGTGGAATTTGGGGCGGATTCTGGTTTTTTCCTTTCCCCTTGCTTAAAGGATCTGAGGAGTTTTGAAAAACAAAAGACAACCAAGTTCCAAAAATGCACTGACAACGTCTCTTTAAAAACACACCCATGCCCAAGATGAACGCTTGAACAAGATACTGCACTGATTAATTATTAAGAACACATTGTGTGCGGTTTGACAGCTATGCCAGAGCGGTCTGCTTCATAGTGATTAAACCTCAATAAATGTGGTTCTAATAATGAACTGGTATTGAATTATCAGACAATGGCAGCTTTAGTAAATCTTCATTAGTTTTGCCTTTTGAGGCCTTCATTTAAATTCTGAGTAACACACATGCACTTCTCGAGCCCAGCAGGAGCCTCCTGGACTCGTGACCCCCAGCCCCACCAACGCAGCGAGCTCCAGGCCGGAGGTGCTGGCCCTACCAACAGCTGGGGAGGGGCGAGGATGGAGTCAGGGGCCCCAGCTTTTCTGGAAAGTTTGCGTTCCAGTAGTCAGAACCAGCTTTCTTCAAACTCCCAGGAAGGAGAGCCCCAAGGCCCAACAGTTCCAGTGGGCTGAGCATTATTCCTTCTGAAACGCGGAGCTCTGTGAGTGAAGCAAGGCTGGGACAGAGGGACAGTCCCCCCACCACCACTCCCCACAAGCTTGAAGTGAAGAGGCGGAGTTGAAAGCAGTCCTGGGGCAGAGGCGTGACCGGGTGACGGGCCAGCCACCCGAGGCTGCCGCCTGCCCTCCCAGGCTAAACAAACTGCCCGGCACATGGACCTGGCTTCAAAAGACCCACAATTACTCGTTTTATTGCTCAGAGTTACAAGATGATGCTATCTCCAAAGAAGGTGACAGCAAGTTAACAGATCCGTCCCTCAGGGTGCCTGGCCCAGACCCGGAGACTCCCTTCTCCAAACAGAGATGCGGCCCAATTCGGCACCTTCAGAAAGAGACACTTCTCGGCTTGGGGGAGCCTGCAGACTGCAAAAGGCTGGTCGGGGCACCCCTTCCGTGAATGCCTTGGTACTAATTAACTCCTAACGTGGGAAGGGGGAACAGGGGTGTCTCTTTCAAGAATTTCTCCCTCCGGAGATGGCATCTCAGAGCAGCAGCATTTGGCAGTAAAACACCACAAACGTCAGCGCAGAGTGGCTGCAGGGCTGGGGGATTTATGACTCTGTTCCGGAAGGCTGTCGGAGCCCTGGCCAGAGACTGTGCTCTCACATCAGAATGGGTTTGGGTAATCAGGCAAAGTCAGTGAGCCCTGTCCCAGAGGCTCTGTCCGGGACCCAGTGCTGCCATTAGCTTATTGTATGTATGACCTTAGGCAATTTCTTCTCCTCCCTGGGTCTCAATTCAACAATCTATCTAAAATAAAAGTGTGGAATTCATGGACTCTTAAGGTACTCCCATCCCTCAAAGTTCATGGTTCTAAGAGTCTAAGAATTAGCAAACATTTTCCATCTCTCTCTCTGTGTCTCTCTCTCTCTCTGTCTCTCTCTGTCTCTCTCTCTCTGTCTCTCTCTCTCTCTGTCTCTCTCTCTCAGTCTGTCTCTCTCTCTCTCTGTCTTTCAGCAGGACCCAGCAGTCCAGTGGTAAGAAGCAATCACCAGAGAGCGGAAGAATTACAGACGATCCCGCTATGACCAAATGACCCTGCGGACTTCCTTCCTGCGTTTAACATCAGGATGGCCTCACTCTTGTTCACTGTAAGCTTTTCTCAGCGTGGAAGAAGAAGGACTACCATCTGGGGAGAACAACCTGGTGCTCTTACCCCTTCTCAGCCCACAAAGGTCATCCCTAAGCGTTTCTTTGGGGAAAGACCCTCAGAACCTTTCCATCTGGCCATCACTCCCCTGAAGCTTGAAGTTCCCATTCCAACAGCAAGCTCACCAGAAGTTTCCATCCAGGTTCCAGCAGCAGGACCAACTGGAAGATGCGGGATGTCCTGCTGCTTTGCTCCAGGCTGGCATGGCACTGGGTCATCTTCTGGTATGCTGGCTACACTCTCTGGTATTGGTAAGTACCCCTCCACAGCCGCGATGACCCTTGGGAAGGACCAGTGCTGGGCACCTGCTCCAGAGGCTCTCAGATTCTACTAGAAGCCCAGATCAGTGAACCTAAATAATCTTACACAATTTAGGAGGAAAATGGCACCTCTTCCCCACATACATAACCCAGGTTCTTGTCCTCCTCCCCCTCCTTCTCCATGAGAAGTAACACTTGTGTTTCCTGTGACCGTTCCTGCCCTGGAGAGTTACTACAAGATAGTACACAAAAACAGACCCCTTCACTCCTCCATTTCCCCATGCAGTATTTCACAATTACAGTGCATGCTTATTAGTTACTATCTCTGTCCCATGGTGGAACAAAGCCCTCCTCTCTCCCAGCACAGTTCTGTGTACAGAATGGTGCTTGATGAATACCGTTGGGAGAATTGTTAAGTTACAAGATCCAGGCTGCTGGTGCCAGCAGAGTTCTGGGGAGCTGCGATGAGAGTGAAGACAGCAAGGAAATCTCCTGGGAGGAGGCTTGGAGTTGAACTTTAAACATAAGGCGCTAGGGGTAGAGCCCAGTGGTAGAGATATGTTTAGCATGTGTGAGGCCCTGGGTTCTAGCCCCAGCAATAAACAAAACAAAACCAGTAGTACTTGGAGGAACAGAGGACTTCTGTACTCCACGAATCTCTCCGCCACAGCTCTGATAAGGCCGCCTGTGATGGGTGCCTGGCCTCTGGGGCAGTCAGTAGGAAGACGCCACCTACAGATGAGTGTGGGGAAAGCTCCTAAACCAACTGTCCTTTAAGTGACATAGGGCTCTCTGACAGGTACTCTCATGACCTTGGTTTCGGATTTCCACCCAAATCTTGCGTGCACAGCCCCTTTGATCTCTGCTGGCCACGCCAGCTCATGCCTTCTTGAGCAGCGCCCCCCAACCCTCTAAATAAAGTTTGTAGTTTGTGCCAAATATTCTTCCCATCGAGCAAGCAGTATTTAGTAACATGAGCACTGCAAACAGGCCATGAACAGATCAAGCGTCATCTATTTGTTTTCAGATCTTGGAAATAGTTTCCAAACCGTGTCTTTCTCTCTCCATTCCTCTTCGTTTTAATTTTTCTTTTCAAACACGTTATCCAGCTCCCGGCGATTCAGAAGACTGAGCCAGCCCCAGCTGCCCCAGCTCCAGCAGAAGGCCGGGGACATACCACTGGGAGCCGGGTGGCACTGACCGCGTCAGAAGCCATGGACGTGTAAAGACGCGCACTGCGGAGGGATGGGGACTGCCGTTCATGGGAGTCCGTGAGGCCGGACAGACTGCTGTGTGCACAGACAGAGACACGGAAAGGAGCGGGAAGGCAAGAAGCACACGACACCCTGACTACCAGGAAGCAGCTCTGGGGTCCACCGGCTCTTGTTGAGAGACCATCTCCAGGACAAGACCTGCTAGGCGGACGACCGGGACACCTGCCATTGGCAGGGCAGGCTCTGTGCACGCTCGGGCCGAGCCTCAAAGAGTTTGTCCCTGTTTGTCTCTAGATGCCTGAACTGAGGGCACAGAAGCCCAGCACTGAAGCCAAATCACTCTGGGGCTCACACGCAGTGACTATTACGGACTGAGGGCCACAGAAGATGCTGCAGCCCTTGGCCCCAGGAAGGGCTGTGGACAGATCACGTGCAGCTCTGGTCTCTGAGGCCACATTATCACTCCTAATGGCCCTTGCCCAGGGGACAGATAGTCTGCTTTCCCAAAACATACCCAGCCCCGCTCCAAGGCCCCAAGAAGACAGCGCTGGGGCAGCCCGCCCAGGGTCCCTCGCAGAGGTCAGCACTTCTGGCAGGGACCATCACGGGGGCGGTGCCAGCCGGGTGGGGCCTGCTCTGATCACGTCCCGTCCTCATACATGTGGGACTGTTTCAGTTACCATCATCAAATGCCACAGCCCAGCCCGAGGCCCCACTGTCCCAGCCAAGCTGTGCTCTCTGCAAGGTTCCCAGTACCCGCCACCCTGAGGCAAAGGAGCAGTCCTCCAGGTTAGGGCTCCCCACGGCCAAAGAGCCTCGCCTGGGGTCTCAGGGAGAAGCCCAGAGCCTGAGGCTGGCACTGAACCCGGATGGAAGGATACAAAGAATGCCTAAGGGGATGCCAAGTTCGAATACTTGGTCTAGTATTTCCAAAGGTCTAGGAAAGGCGTTTTAGATTGGTTCTGAAGAAGACAGGAACCCAGCACCTTCCTTTTGCCATTGAAAACTCCAACATGATGGATTGCCTCAAACAGGTTATGGGAAGCGGTGGCTGCACGTACAGAGCTGTGCGGGGCAAGTTAGGAGCGAACGATGCAGGACACGAACCATGTGTGTGTAGGAGGGAGTGGGCAGTCCCTCGAGGGGCAGAGGTGGCAGCAGCCACAGCTCTGCGAGGAACAATACCAGCATGCACGTAAAGCCCACAGCGGGGCGGGGGGTGGCTGAGGCCTGCTACGCTCCTCTGCCCAGAAGGATGCCACCTCCCGTGGGCCCCTGACCCCCAGCCTCACATCCATTGTCCTGGCGTGTCTGGCTGTCTTCTGGTGAGGCCGAGAACATTCGGGAGAGAGAATGAGAAGAAAGATCCACTATTATCCTCTCTTTTTCTCTTCCTTTCAAAGTGGACTCTCAGCCCTTTTCCTGAAAATGAGTTAGCCCACATCTTAGCAGGAAATTAGTGCTAATCTGTCCTTTAATTCCATGTGGGAACATCCAGCCTTGGAATTTAGCCGACCCTGGGGACAGCACAGAGAGTCGCATTATCCCCACTGAGTGATGAGTGCTGCCCGTCTCCCGCCTCCGGTGTGGTCCCGACCCCCTCGCCCTCACACAGATGCCTGGCGGTGTTTCTGAAACCGTGTCCTTTCCTTGTATAACGCACTCTGTGAGAGGCTGAGGTAGGAGGATCGCTGTGAGTTCAAGGCCAGCCTGGAATCCGTATTGAGATCGTGTCTCAAAAGTATTTTTTTAAAAGCACTCGACAGCTCCCAAGACATCGATCTTTTCCACGGCGCCCCATGACTTCCATGTCCCACGCTGCCACCCTTTCTCTCAGCCACTTCAAGCCCATGTCTAGAGCGTCTCCAGGCTTTCTCTCCCTGATGCACTGTTTCTGCTTTCAAGCCATCTGCACCTGGGGCGCTCTCTGCATAGAAAGTGGCCAGCGTCCCCTCCTTACAGATTCCGTTCCACCATCACTTGGGCTGGACCCTTCCCCATTACATCCTGACTGTGCACAAAGACATTGGTCTCCTTTGAATCCCCTCAGATGCAGGCTGTTTGCCCTTCTACGAACCTAGCACGTCCGGGGGAGAGGTAAGTGTCCCCCTTGCTTCCCATGGCTTCTTCCAAATCACTTCTCCCTTCTTCAAAACTCTTGATCCCCTGAAGCGCAGTCGTCAGACTTTGCTGCCCACTGCCAGCCTGGCTGACACTCACAGTCCTCCCCGCGTGTCCTGTACTCACTGCGAACTTTGCACCGGGCTCCTCGTCTTCTCTCCCGGTGGCTTTAACATCCATGCGGGTGGCACATCGCAACAGACCCATCTCTGCACTGTTCCAGGCCATCAGGGCTCCCGGTCTCTGCCTTCGCCCCACTTCAGTCCCTCACCCACATTGGTATGCTTTACTTTTTGTTTTTCAGTCAGTTGTTTTTAACTAATGACTGCTTCCTCCTGAAATGTCAAGCACTCAGATCACTGCTTAATCTAGAGCACCCACTGTAGCATCACTGACGTCATTGAGATGCTAAAGCCTTGTCTATTTCCCCTTCTTGTTACCATTATTCACATACACACACACTCCTCGCCCTCCTCCTGACACCCTGGGTTCCTTGATCAGCACTATGCCTCCGTCCTGGTGTATACTGACCTCTTTCGCCCTTTTTCTCTTTTTACCACACCACCCTGGAAAGATCCGAACCTGAAACCCAGCTCTCTGCCAATTCTGAGTCTGCACCCGTGCACCCACACAGCTCAGAAAACCGCAGCACACAAAAGATGGCTGGACTTGCTCTCCATCTGTAGGCACAGCTCTCTTGGAGTGACCCTTTCTTGCCAGTTGATTCAGTTCCCAAGTATCCAAGACAACTTCTTCAGATCTTCTCTTTGTCCCTTACACATCTCAAACCTCTTCCCTCTCAGAAAACACCTTCCCTAACTCTGTCGCCATGGGGATATGGTGGAAAGGTGGTGACTGCTCCTCTCCTCTCAGCTTCTCGTGACCTTGTTGGGAGCGCTATCTCTTTATCTGCTGTGTCTGTGGCACATCCCACCTGGATCCCACCCTTGCTCGCCTCCCAGATGTCTTTTATTAAGATTATTGATGGTTTGCATTTGGCAGGACCGCGGGGAAGACTCCCGTGCTCTCCATACCCAACCTCTCGGTAGCAGGACATCGACACGCATCCTTTGGTAGGTTCTTACGATGTTGCTCTTCCCATCTTCCAGACTGATCCTTCTCTTTGGCAACGACACCCTGCTGTGCCCAGGAGGTCCTGGACCTCGGCCTCTGTTTACCGCCCAATGGCTTTCTCCTCTGGTGATTTCAGACAATTTCAATACAAACAGCATCGCTGCTTTGATGATTCCTAACCCATTATCACTAGCTATTCATCTCTTCTGAAGTTCAGAAAACATTACAGAATTCCCTTCACAATATATTTGCTCTCTCCCTTCCTCCCTCAAATCTGCCCTTCTCAAATTCTTCACCTTACCCAGTGGCCCTCTCATGTATGTAATTGTTGGAGCCAGTGATAGCAAAGTCACCCTCGGTTACTCGCTCTACACATACATTTCATCAGCAACTTCTGGCAGCATTACCTCCAAGTATATCTGAAATCTGACTACTTCACATCCCGTTTCTCATTAGCCACTGACCTCTCCTGACTGGGCTCCTGTGGGTTCCTCCTGACTGGCCTCCCTGCCTCCTCTTTATCTCACACAATTCACTTTTTACGCAGTAGCTAGTGTGCTTCTCTTAAAAATTGTTAAGAGGTTTTATTTTCTGAAGCAGATTTAAGTTCACAGGAATTCTGAGCAAGAACAGACAATGCACATATACTTCCTGCTGTACACACGAACAACGTCTTCTACTGACAGCATCCTGCCACAGCGGTCCATTCGCTACCGTTGATGAATGTAGTTGACACATTGTGACCATCCAAAGTCCATGGGTGGGCTGGACATATAGCTCAGTGGCACAAGTGCCTGCCTGGCAAGTACGAGGCCATAAGTTCGATTCCCAGCACCAAAAAAGAAAGAAAGAAAGAAAGAAAGAAAGAAAGAAAGAAAGAAAGAAAGAAAGAAAGAACGAACCAGGAGTCAACAGGAACCAACACTTTATGTCCCTGGCAGAGAAAGGGGGATAAAGAAGAGGCCCTGCAAGCAGGCAAAGAACAAACCTAAGGGAGTCGTCAGCATCAGGTGAAGCAGCACAAGCTTCTGGGCGGTTGGACACCTGAGATCTTGCTTACAACACCACATAAAGCGTCAGCCCTTCACTGTATACCAGCTTGCAGAGTGAGTGCCCAAGGCACACCCCTTCGCTGCTTCGGGAGGCCGAGGTGGACGCAGGCTGTCTGAGGCAGGGGCGAGCGGCCGTCACGCTCTGCTCTGCAGCTGTGTGCCAGGAGTCGGGAGAGCCAGGCAGGGGTGACGCTCAGCCTCACACACCACCAGGAGCCTCACGAGTCTGCTGCGGTCTGGAGCGAGGCCAGGCCCAGGCCATTTTACTTTTCACATGTATGCAGTTCCTTTTATGATATTACAAAACCCAAAGTTACTATTTTAATATTTGTGACCAAAGATAATTGGCAACTTTACATCTCCTCCGT
Organism: Dasyprocta punctata; assembly: GCA_004363535.1. NCBI lineage: Eukaryota > Metazoa > Chordata > Mammalia > Rodentia > Dasyproctidae > Dasyprocta > Dasyprocta punctata. Next base: position 54,816 of record RJWM01010729.1, read on the forward strand.
AACAACTTTTTTCTTAAACCATGTCTGATTAAGACATTGTCTAGATCATGGTGCCTCAAACTGTAAGTCATGAGCCATTAATTTGTCATGAAATCAATTTAGACAGTTCACAACCAGCATAGTTCTAACAAAAATAGAATATAGAGCACAAGAATAGAAAATATCAAAGGATATCATACATAGTAAGGATAAGTATCACTTCAAAAAGCATATGTTTCAGTTATACATAATGTGCACATATACGTACATCTGTGTATAATGAGACACAATGTAAAATATAAGATCACAGCCAAAAAAGTAGAAGCTTTCTAGGTTTCTCTTGGCTTTAAAACAAGTTATAGAAATATGTAATGAATAATGCATAAAATATATATTCCAAAGTAACTGCAAAATTCATGTAGGGCTCACTCATGTCAATGTAATACTGCCGAAGACAATAACCATCAGGAGAGTCGCGCGGCAGGTGTGGCGGTCCGGAACGTCGCTTTTAAGGCTGAGTTCCTGACCTTCTGCTGGACCACGAGTCAGGAGAACGAGCTGCTCATTTCTTCTCTTTACTCCTCAGCATGGTGGCTTTACGAAATTACCTTTTTCGTTTCTGGAGCTCAAATTCTCTACTTTCAAAATGAAAGGCTTGGGTTCGTTTGCTTCTGAGAAACCTTCCATGAAAACTGATTCATTTTAAGTCTAAAAGAAGTGGAATAAAATAATCAGGAGCTTCAAAATCAAAGCCACCTGACTTCAAATCCCAGCTCGGTCACTTACCATGGAGCAGCACGCCTGGTTCCCTTGGCGAGAAATGGGGGCCTGAGCACCAGGAGCCAGTGGAGGCCTCCGTCACCAAATGGGAATTGGGGCAGCCTCCCTGGGGCAGAGGTCAGAACTGGAGAGTGCTCGTCAGGGCAGCCCAGGGCAGGGGCTCCAGCAAAGGTGGCCGCCAGTGTCTGCTCCGCCTCTGTCTCTGTCAATGTCTGTGCGCCAGTACATACTGCCCGCATTGCTCTCTGACATCCTTCTGCCTGTGTCCTTTGGCCTCGCCCTGAAGGTCAGTTCCCACATGCGCTTGTCAGTAGGGCTCCCCACGGCTGTGGTCCCCTCGCCACCTCGGAAACACATCCTCCTGGCTTTCAGGCCTCCCCCACTTTCCCATCACGTTCCCTATTTTCTTCTCATGTCAACTTTGTTTTCATGACTTTCCAGCCCTGTGGATGCCAGGGTCAAGGCCTGAACTCTAGGTCAGCCCTACGTCCATCCGCAAGAACTACTCTCCACCCGTCAGCTAAACCCCTGAGACTCCCCTTCTGCTGCACCAGAATACGGAACAGAATGCCCTGCGAAGAGACCCCTGCAAAGAGATGCAGATGTTAGGAAAGGATGTGTGACCGCATAAATTGTGCGTACGACCCTAGACTTTATCTTCATTCATGCCAGTATAAAACCACAGTTTTCATCCAAATAAAAACAAGAAATGCCATATAATTAACTGAAGTCACGTAATGGTGAAGGACACGACCACTGTGCACGTAACACATACAAATTTTAACTCTTCTCTGCTGTCTCTCCCAGCCACGTCCCCGGCCCCACCAGCCTGCTGCATTCGCCTCACAGACACAGCTCCACGAGGCATGCAGTTGCACGCCCCTGTGCCCAGGCACCTGACTCTCGGCTGTGGTACCACCAGAATCTTCTCCAGGTTGTGTAAGTTCTTCCAGAATGTTCTCAGCCAGCCCTTCCCAGTGCAGTGACTGAAAAGACCAAAGCTCTCACGGAAACAGGGCTGACTGGTCATTCAGAGCTTGGGCTCCCCCTCGTCACTGTCTTCAGTGACATGCCACCAACTGCTGATGGTTCTGCCCAGAACCAGGCCCGCTGGCTTCCCAAAGCCTTGCTGAGCTCTTCTGACCTGCAGGGAGAGGACCTTGTAGTTAAGACCTGGAGGAAGGGCAGATCCTATAATCAGGCTCTCTGTGGTCAAATCTTGGGTTCCCCTCTAGGGCACCACGGCCCCTGTGCCCTCCTCTCTTCCCTAGTCAGTAACTTCTCCCAGCTCCGACCTCACCGATGCACCGTGTACCTGGTAAAGCACAGGAGACCCAAACTGCAGAGAGGACTGCAGAGCCTCGTCGATCTAGAGAGGAGCAGCAGCGGGGGGAGGAGGAAGAGAGGTAGAGCAGAGGAGACAGCGATGGGGATAAGGCTGAACGTGGAGGAGGGCTCAAAAGAGAATGCTTGGCTCCCCGCTTGCTTATTACTCACCTAGAGGAAAGTCCCTAAAACGGCAAGATGACACAAAGTCACACACAAGTTGGAAGAGGTGGGGTACCCCTACGCTTGGTTTCTGGAGGTGCTGAGGGGACAGGCAGTCCTCATCTAGGCTTGGAGCAGGGCAACCTGCTTCCTCCAGGCCCTGTCCCAGTGACTCAGGTGGGCACCATCTGTCCACGGAGCCGGCCCTCGTCCAGCCCTCCAGCCTGCCCTCCTGCAGGCTGACACTCTACCGCACGGGGGCACACGGAGCAGGGCACGAGGCTCTCCTGCACTAACGGTGGCGGTCCTGGGCACTGCTGCTGGGCTAACAGATCCGCAGACTGCAGAGGAAGGCAGCCACCAGACCTGAGGCACGGGCTGGGACGTGGTGGGGTGGAGAGGCCACTGACACCAACACAAGACACTGAGCCCAAACTAGTTTTACCCTGAAATTTTTGCCTTTCAGCAGCTCTGCCCCATGGAGTCCCTTCCCCATTCGAAATAATAATGAGAGAAAGACCTAGGCTGTAGCCAGGGCTCCAAAGCTCTTGTGCTCCGGGATGAAGATGAATCTCAGGAGGAAGCTCAGGAGTTTGCTTGACCAGTGTTCAGGTCGCCTGCACATTGCAGCCAAGTCTGCAGTCAGTCTCTGACAGCCCAGCTCCTAGCATGTTGGACAGGTCTCCACGAAGAAGCTGGTCTTTACAGTGGACAGAAATTGAGCACACCACAATGTCTACCTGTCGGTCTGAGTTCTGCTCACTGAGGCCACACAAAGAAGGTTCCAGAGGACCTCTTGGATATGCTTGGATTCTGAAGACACTTTTCCACCACCCATGCACCCCGCTGAGACCCTTCATCTGGTCCTTGTCTGCCATGGCTTTGGGGGAATTCACAGACCTACCGGCCACATCCCAGTCCTGAGCACCAACCCCAGCATCTTCCAGGAGCAAGCCTTGATGTGGTCTCCACAGCTCACACGGAAACAGACAAGCTGCTTGGTCCAGTGAATTTGAAAGCAAGAGATAGGTGAATATTTTAAAGTTTTCCCCCCTGGAAATTAATACTTAGGATCCATTAGATAAATATACACTTACTCTGAAGTGCACCACAATTGTAAAGGGCTAGAAAAGATAAAACACCTTAGCATCACTGTCTATCCCTAGAAAAAGCACAGCAGCAAAGAAAAGAAAAGAAAAGAAAAGAAAAGAAAAGAAAAGAAAAGAAAAGAAAAGAATGTTTCAACAGATGTAGCAAAAGCCATCACATGTCTGGGGCTGTCTCGTCCTCACTCACACCCAAGCACTCTCGCCAGTAGATGGGGTCACAGGCCTCCGTGACTGGCGTCCATCTTCATTCAAACAGCCACTGCCACCAAGGCGGTCTCCTTCCAGTGAAAAAGATAAGTGACCCTGTGTCCCCGCCCTCAGATGACACGGGCTAGGCAGCACCGGAGGTGGGAGGGGCAGGCTTTGCATTCAGGAAAGACACACAACAGTCTGGATGGAGTTGGCAGTTCCTGGGCTGCTGGTCTGCGAGGGCTCTGTAAGATGCACGAGGCCCTGGGAAGCATCGCTCCAGTGTGAGCCACAGGAGATGGCATCCGCCCACCTGGGCAGCTGTGTCAATGGCTCTGCTCCTTTAGCTCCAAGTAAAGGGGTCCACGCTTCCAAGAACACAACATGGCTGCTAGAGCCAGAGTTACCACTACCAGGCCCTGCCCTGGGGCGGGGGTGTGTGTGGGACCATCTGATTCACGAGAGGGGAATCCCACTGGAAAGCTGAAGGGGCACCAGGGAGGTGGGTGACCAGAGCTCAGGGCCAATCGGAGAACGGCCAGTTTCCCAGGCCCATGCCTGGGAATTTTCTTGTTCCAAGTATGAAGAAAATAAAAATAGGTAGGCAGGAAGGCCAAACTATGTTTGCGAAAACCCACGTCTGGCTCTGCAACGCCTGCTCCCACCATTTTAAGGCTAAGAATAATGGAAGAAGTCAGGCATTCTGGCGGGTTCCCAGGGTGTGACACACTGGGCTCCAAGAGCGTGCGGCTGCCTTGCCCACACCACAGCCACCCGAGCGAGTCAGAAGTGCCAGAAGCCTCTGGAGGAACGAATGAGCTGCTGATTAGGAAATGTAGCTGCTGACAAGCAAGAATGGCCTTGTAAAACATTTCAAGGTGTCGGCGATGGAAGCACACTCTGCGGCCACTCAGCAAACAGGGCAGCACTGCCCACAAGCTGCTGGGCTCCGATCGCTGCCCGGGCCCAGGGCGGGCAGCTCCACACTGCTGGGCCTCTGGACGGGACCTCCGGGTAACTCGACACAAAGCAAGCGAGCACAAAGTGTGTCCAGCTTCTCACTTCAGCCAAACCACTTTACACATCTGGGTTTCCCTCTGACACCTTATTAGGGGCTGAGTCTCCTAAACTCAGGCAGTGAAGCCCTAACTCCGGGATCTCAGAAAGTGACTGCATGTGGAGACAGGGTCTCACAAGAGGTGAAGGAGTGGAAACGAGGGCATGAAGGTGGCTCTAATCCAGGGTCCCTATGAGAAGAGAGATTAGAACACAGACACCCAGGGAAGGAAAAACCTCGTGAGGACACACGGAGAAGACAGCCATCTGGGACCCCAGGGAGAGGCTCTGGACACATGACACAGACATTTCTGCTGTTTCAGCCACCGGGTCGAGTCGGGGGCACTTGCTCGTAGCCCCTCCAGAAGATGAGTTTACTCCTGCCCTGCCATTCCGTGTGTCTAGAAAGGATTCAGCGAGGTGCCCACGCACAAGAGGTAAGCAGCACAAATCCAAGGGCCGGCTTCCCAGACCCGAGCACGACGCCCGGCGGCAGGTGTGGCTGCGCAGTGCGCAGTGCAGGACGAGTCCTACATTCCCACTTCCTGTAAGCCCACAACTCGGGAAAGTGGGTGGGATTATAGCATTAGCCTACTTTGCAGAAGAGGAAAAGCAGACTAGAAGTGGTGGATATCTTGATAAAGGTATATTGCTCATAAATCACAGAAATGAAATTGAAATCTAGGTATTGCTGACTCTGTGGGTTCTGTTTCTCCCTCCAACTAAAACCAGTTGTACCAACTCAGAGAAGCAAGTCTCCTGCCCACACTGCATTTGACACAGATGCCCCCAGACAGCAGAAGCAGGCACAGGCTGGAAGATGGGGGTGGGTGATGGCTCGTGTCAGCTCCCACACAACATGGTTAGTTCACAGTCCGCATCGCCACCCACACTCTGCACCACTACATATGAGCACCTGGACAGCGACGATCGGGGGCGCAGAGTGTGAACTGGAGGTACCCTCCCCCAAGTGATTCCAGTCCCTGGTTCCAGGAGGTGCCCCCACTGAGAATCCTCCCAGAAAGAAGTTGAGGGGAGATGGTCCAAAGACCCATCTAGCTTTCGAACTTCTACAGCTCTTGAACATGAACGGAGCCTCAGCTGTGCACACAGCATCTGGCACAGGCTTCCAGAACATTTCCCAGGGCCAAGCTCAGAGTGGCCACATCAGACCTGCAATGAGCTCAACCTCTTCTCGCACAAACACAGTGGTCTGGCCAACAAGAGCGGCTGCGAGTGCCCGGGATGGCCTTGCCAGGCTAAGACTGAGCCCCTTAGGCCTGGACCCGAGGTTTGCTCTGTGTTTATTCTCACTTTCTCACATCCAGGGAGGAAAGCAAAAAGAAGCTGGGCTGGCAGGTCAGCACCATCTCCATTCCATCTAGCTGAGGTGGGACAAGTAGTTCTGTCATCAGAACCCTGCCAAGGAGCTGATGACAAAGGCCAGGCTGATGGCTCAGGGCCTGCAGCTCTCTGGCCCCAGCTGGAGGCACTGAGCCCCTACGTAAGCCCTGCCCTGCCCTGTCCTGAGAGACAATAGAACGAAGGAAGGAAGGAAGGAAGGAAGGAGAAAGGAAAAGGAAGAGGAAGAGGAAGAGGAAAAGGAAAAGGGAAAGGGAAAGAGAAAGGAGGGAAGGGAAGAGAAAGAGGGAGGGGGGAGGGAGGAGCCTGGACAGTGGCACGCAAGCTTACCAGTCAGTCAGCTGGGCCACTTGTTCCATTCTGGCCTGGGCAGTGCTGCTGGGAAAGGTACGCAGCCCTTGACCTGAACCCCTGTGTCACTTGTAGTTTCCTCTGCACCTGGGGCCCTCATCCTTTCTAGTGCTTTATCCACAAAAACAGCCCTGCGTCTGGGCAGCCTCTTTGTCAGAGGAGCTGGGCTGGAATTTCTGGGAGGAAGTACTTTCTAACCCTGTCAAGACTGCTTAGAGCTATTGTTTGTGCTCGTAAAGCCTCTAAGAGAATTCTCCCTGCACTGTTTGGAACAGGTCCGATTGCTTCCTGCTGTGGGTTCAGGGGTGCTCTGTCCTCAGCAGGTCACAAGGAGAAGGCGTGGTCACCAGCATGATGGTGGAGCCTCTCAGAGGAGACCTCGCTGGCTGTGCTGGGGACATTCCCTGCGGAGAATGACCACTGGCCTCGCAGTGAATCCATTCCCAGGAGAATGGGCTGCAGAGAAGCGTTCCACCCACGGGCTTGGTTCTCTTCCCTTTTGTCCACTACACAAGGACATAGCCAAGGGAATCCTCGACAAGGTTGATCTTCAATGCTCAGCTTCCAAACCCTGCGATCTAAATAAACAGTTTCAAGTATCTTGTTACAGCAACAGATAACAAATACCTTCGTCCTCCCTGCCTTACTAGAATATAAGCACCTCAAGGGTAGGAACTGCATCTTCTGCATTTCCATATTCCTGAGGCCTGGCACAGTCTAGAAGCTCAAGTCATAAACGAATACAGGCTGAAGGTCTCTCCATGCAAGCCAAATTCACATCCTCGTGAAGTCCCGTTCTCCGGCACTTGTTCCAAAAATCTTCCAGAACGCCCTGAAGATCCAACTCCATGAGGGTGGCAGGAAGAATTTGTCTCCGAGTGCAGAGGGTGCCCTGGGAGGGAAGGGAGAGCTGGGCAGCATCGGGGCCTCCTGCCTGGCAGGGCTGGGGCAGCAGGGAGCGGGCGCCCGGTGAGATCAGGGGTGAGCAGACAAGAGGAGGGAGGGAGGTGGCCGGGGAGGGAAACCGAGGATGACGCGAAAGCCATAGAGCCCGGATTCTCCCGCAGTCCAACACCTTGGGACCCTGGCCACGGCCTCTCCCCACCACCACCCACAAGGGCTCC